>ML809295.1:316936-355351 GCA_009831015.1 Picea engelmannii | reverse complement strand
CCTAATAGAGATCTGCTAGGATATTAAAGGTTTTTATGTTCAATTTATGTGTTTTTGGTTGTGTTTTTTGTTCAAACACTTTGCACATCATCTGTATTTCATTTTATAATTTGATTGGCAACTTTTCACAAATATTTTTGCATGCAATCTTCTCATAAGAATTTCGTCAAACATATAGTATACATCAACACAATATAATCACTAGAGGTTGATGTAGAAGCTGCAATATTCTAATAAAACACACACAATAATAACCAAAACCTAGAAATGATGTCAATATCTCCTTATTAGTTGTTTCCTATTGTCAAAAGACTCTCCAACAGCGTGTTTCCCTCTCTAATCTTCTCTTTCCAGCAAATATGGCCATCAAGCCCCTCTTCAAACCTTTGATACTAGGTTTCCAAGAGCCCACGACTCTCTTCCTCTATCCCTCAGCCTCCAGATGACCACATGGCCCTTTCCTATGCCTTGTGGTCTACAATATAGGTGGATTGGCCCACTCAAGGCACCCCCATGTCCCTTCCTTGTCTCGCTACCCTACAAGAAGTTAGTATGCAGTCTTATCTATCCTCATGGAGTACTCTATATATCCCCCTCAGTTCCTCATGATGTTTCTATGAATGAGGTCGACCCTCAAATAAACCCCATCGATCTCTTAAATGATGAATCGACCCCTTCCAAATCTACAAAGAGACAAATCTTTCCCCCTGGGAAATTAGTTGCACCACTAAATGGCCTCCTTCTAGGTAGATATATACACTTACAAACTAAAGACAAACAACAAAATGAAATTCCAATAGAAACCTCGGATGGGTTCCCTCTTTGTCTAGCTAGGGTGGATGTTGCACTACCGAAAGTAAACCACAATGGAAGGTTTTGACAAAACCCCAACGAAAACCTTATCTCCAAGAGCATTCCAAATAAGAGATCAAATCATAATGAGGAAGGTGAAGTGCTACCCTTCCTTTATAATTCTCTGAAGCCTTATATATCTTTCCCCTTTTTTACCAAATCAAATATGACCCTTATTCCCTCTTAATATTTACTTAAACATTAAAAGTGACTTTGAATGTTTAAGTAATTAACAATTTATTTTTTTACTTAAAGTCACTTTAGAATGTAACATCTCCTATCTAGTGACATTAAATAAACCTCCTTGACTTCCTTTTCTTCATTGACTATAGCCTATGGGATTCATATAAGATACTAATTCATCCTCCGTCATTATCAATTGGAAGGGGACATTACACAAAAACTTTGACAAGACATTAGCAAATATATCAGATTATGCATTACACATACCATAGTTAAACTTGAAATCAAGGGGCAGGGACTATACACTCATTTTTCTAGTCCATATAATCCTTTGGATTTAGTCTCTGTGGATTTTATGTTAGGTCTACTCTCAACCAAGTATGATCATGATTATGTTTTTTTGGTTGTTGATCAATTCTCTAAAATAGCAATTTTGGCACCTTACAAGAAGAGTGTCATAGGAGAAGCCAATAATAGGATTTTCTTCGAGCATGTTTGGGTTGATTTTGGGTTGCAAAAGACTATTCTCTCTAGCATCGCCTCCTATCACTCCCAACCATAGGACAGGTAGCCACCTTACAGGGATTTCAATTCCTACGACTTAAAGGCCATATATATGTAATAGCAATTGAATAAACCTCTTAGGAAGGACTAGAATTAAATAAAATGCATGCATAGTGTGAGTTAAAATAATTTAGCGGAATACACAAGCATGGACTAACAATTTTCATGGAATCTAAGTGCCCATGTCCATAATTAATCAATCACGCCCACACATAGAGCATGCAATCGCATATATTTTTATAACAATAAATAATAGTGATTATGCATATTCATAAACAATTATAAAACACTTGTCTTTCAACATAATTTGGTCCAAGAAACTAGCTATGTAAGAGAAATTTCCCAACCAACCATAAGTATCTAGTGCAAATACCACCCCCAATTTGGGTTATGAGGCCACCAAGGCAAAGGAACCAAACTACAGGCTTCTATCTCTCTCAATCCAACTCATCTACTCTCATGCTCATTCAATCTACTCCCCATAGAGCATCATGAGATTCTCATCTAGCGATAAAATAGCCTTGGAACTCTCTTTTATTTCCCCACATTATCTTTCCCTTCAATGGTCTCAAGAATATTCTTCCATCTAGCACTCTTTTGTGTAGGTAGAAGGATCCCAATATGCTATATGCTTTCTAAGAATTGCCTACAAGAACAATACTCGGCTCTCAAGCATTCAAAGAATAGAAAATGCATAATCAATTATGAATTCCTAACTTACCTAGCCTCTATGGTCACCTACAACCATCAGTAGCATATGAAAATAATTGTACCTTGATATATTAATTTCATCTATCATAACCATACAAAATGATAACATCATTTACATAATATCAATTTACATTTTATCCACCCATGTAGATAAAATGTAATGTAAGTAGTGTTGGGATTATTTTTACCCATATTTGGCGATTGTTTCCTTGGGGTAACCTTATTTGCTAATAATAAGTTTTGTATGGTGATGATGGGCTCCCACCCATTATTTCTTTAATTAGGTTTAAGAGGTTTTTCATCCTCTAAAATGGAAAGAATAAGTCGTGAGATTTTGTTGTATCAAGCAAAGATGGGGAGGCTAGTTATAACATCTATTTTGTTGTTCTTTAATAGCTTGACCAACATGATGATAAGGACATCCTTTAACTATTGTGGGAATATGATCATGGGGTAAGGGAACTAAGAAGAGATCCCCTTATCTATAGAGAAAGAAAAACACCCCAAAACTCCAACAAATGTTGTGGATTTGTTATTTTCATCTATACCTTCTATATCTACATTATTAGATGCAAAGAAATATTTTCACATATTAGGTTGTCATCGTACTAGAAAAAGCACTTACAATATTGAATTTAATTTATTTTTTTCCACAAGGTTAATTTCTTTGTTTCCAAATGAAAAGAATTAAACTTTTCATGTATTTCATTATATGTGCATTTCACTTAGTTTTAAAAACTATATGTAATGACAAGGTATATGTGTTGTTTAATTTATAGATTTTTTCAATAAGTAAACTTTTTGTTTTATTGATCAATAGAGAGCTATGAACTCTAATCTCCAATAAGGTGGCACAAACCTACTTTAGTGGGGGGGAGGCTTGAATCTTGCACATCTTTGGAGCATTAACAATTCATTTATCATTACATCACAAGGTAATCTCCTCAAATTTTGGTAGGCCTTAAGGAGAACAAGGGGGTGGGATTTGGTCCACATCATGAAATGGTGGTGTTGCACATGTCTCATGTTCAAGCACTACCTATAGATGCCCACATGGCTTCCTTAAGGCGCTAGGTAAAAATACTTTTGTAAGCCTTAATGAGAACATGGGTGTGGGATTTTGTGCACATATATTTAGTTTATAAAACATTTTTTGGTAAATAGAAATATACATAATTATATATCTCCACTGAAAAATAAAAACAATGATTGAGATGCAAGAGTCAATTTTCGACCTCGTATGAGGGTTGCAAATACCCATAAAATTTTAAGTATCAATTATGTTCATCCCATAATACAAAAATATAAATCTATCTATATTTGTAATATTGCATGGATCAATGTCATAATAGATAAGTTTGATGGCATGCATAATACGTAAATTAATTGAGTAACAATTTCTTAAAATTGGTTGATTCTTTTGTGCGCATATGCCTAGATGACATTCACATGTTTAGTAAAACTTGGGAAGAGTATGAAGCAAATTTAACAAGTGTTGAGCACCCTACGCCAACACAAGTTATATGTCAACATGGAGAAGTGATTGTTTGGCATGCAAAGAATTCAATATATGGGTAATTGTGTATGAGCATAGTGCGCATGTGGATTCAACCAAAATCTAAGTCATATGTGATTGGTCATTCCTGAAGACACTAATAGAGCTTGGCAATTCTTGGGCCTCACAAATTTTTACCCTGTGGTCATGTTAGGGTTCTCTCATATGTCTTGGCCCCTAAGCCAAGTGACCAAGGGTGAAGCCAAGGCCAAGTTTGTTTGGGTTGAGGCACAACATAAAGCATTCAAGGATATGAAGCAATTCCTTTTCTTACCTTTAGTGCTATTTTTCCTGGAACTGCAACAAATGTTTGAAATTGAAAAATGTGCCGCAAATTATATTGTGATCCAATACTCACTCAACATGGAAATATGATGGCCTATCATAATGAGACATTGTCCGACACAATTTGCATATACCCCACCTATGACAGGTAGTTTTACTCCATTGTCTAGGCTTATTGACAGTAGAATCATTATATTATGGGAAAGGAAACAATCATCCACACCGACCATAAACCTCATAAATTATGTAGACTCCAATTACATTGCAAAATTACCTCCATCAAAAGTGATCCACATACCTTCAACATTTCAACATCAACATTGACTATAACAAGGGAATCATCAATCAAGTTGCAAACTACCTTAACTGACCTTCGATTGTGGCATTGGCCATAGTCCTATATTCATGTGGACATGAAACATTATAGTGGCCCCAACTGTATGGTAGAAATCTTGATTTCAATGCTACATTTTGAACATCGATGGTAGGTAAACAAGGGTCAAACTTTCACCTCCAAGATGGAGTTCTATGCTATCTAGGGCCTCTTTGTGTTCCCTTAAGTGAGAGTGAGAAATAGATTTGGGAGGCATGCTACAATCATGTGAGAGTGCACTTCTAGGTGGACAAGACATTGGCAATGTTGTATAAGTACTTATATTGATGATAACTTTGACAAAACATTAGCAAATATATCAAATTGCGCATTACACATACCATAGCTAAACTTGAAATCAAGGGGTAGGGACTGTACACTCATTTGTCCAGACTAGATAAGACTTGGTATTCAATCTCCATGGATTTTACGTTAGGTATACCCTCAACCAATTATGATCACGATTTTTTTGGGGGTTGTTGATCAATTCTCCAAAATAACAATTTTGGCACCCTACAAGAAGAGTCTCATAGGAGAAGCCATTAATAGACTTTTCTTCTAGCATGTTTGGGTTCATTTTGGGTTGCAAAAGACTATTCTCTCTAGCATTCCCTCCTACCACTCCCAACCATAGTATAGGTAGCCATCTTACATGGATTTCAATTCCTAAGACTTAAAGGTCATATCCCTGTAATAACAACTGAATAAACCTCCTAGAAAGGACTTAAATTAAATAAAATGCATACATAGTGTGAATTAAAAGAATTCAGTGAAATATACAAGCATGGAATAACAACTTGCATGGCATATAAGTGCCCATGTTTATAATTAATCAATCACACCCACACAGAGATCATGCAATCGCATATGTTTTTATAACAACAAATAACAGTGATTATGCATATTCATAAACAATGATAAAACATTTATATTTCAACAGAAATTGGTCCAAGAAACTAGCTATGTAAGAGAAATTTTCCAACCAACCATAAGTATCTAGTGTAAATGCCACCCCCAAGTTGGGCTATGAGGCCACCAAGGCGAAGGAATCAAACGAGAAGCTTTTATCTCTCTCACTCCAACTCATCTACTCTCATGCTTAGCCAATATACTCACCATATAGCATCATGAGCTTCTCATCTAGTGATAAAATATATTTTCCACTCTCTTTCATTGCCCCGCATTATCTTTCCCTTATCTACTTAATGGTCCCTCAAGAATATTCTTCCATCTAGTGCTCTTCTGTGTAGGTAGAAGGATTCCAATATGCTATATGATTTCTAAGGATTTCCTACAAGAACAATGCTTTGCTCTCAAGCATCCAAAGGGTAGCAAATGAATAAGCAATTATGGATTCCTAACTTACCTATCCTCTATTCTTACCTACAACCATTTATATTTCATCCAAGGCCTACAATTTCCTCTTCATAGTGTTGATTTGGTCAATTTTCTAGATTAGTTCATGGTTAGTCATGGACAAAAATGCATGAGTAACTCAAACCATGAACATGAGAATGATTAAATGAATGCTAGAGTGAAGGGAAATGAGAGAATTGGGGGAAATCATGGCTAACATTACTTATTAAAGGGGGAATGTATGACTCTTACACTTACCCATTATAATTGTACTTATCCCATGTTTCCATAACTACGTGAGAAGGCTTCCCAACCAACCTCTTATATGCATTTATCTATAATTGGTTTGGTAATTCAAAGGAGGTGGAAGGCTTCATTTAAGGATGTGATGGAAAATAAATGAGTTCCAAGGATTACACTTGGCAATAGATGATTTATTTTCCCATAGGGCCCCTTTCATCTTCCCTTCTAGTGGAATCATAGCCCCTCTTATGCTCTCTGCAATCATCTTATACCTGTATGTATTATATTCCAACATTAATATTTGTATTGATTGAGTTGACCATGGCAAGCCTACCACATGATCCATAGAACTATATTTGCATCATGCATGTCTAGCTATTCACTGGTCGGGCCTTGGCCTTGAGCTCTGCACTAGGAATCCATACTGGAATATTTACATCAATTAAAATCAAGCACATTTATTTAAGTTCACATGGCTTGAATATCATTATTATAAACTCACATTTACAATCTATACATAATTCGATCCAATACATTCGAGGGGTTAAAACTAGGGTGTTGCATTGTCTTTAATAGGGACGACGTGTTTTAAAGTATGTTATGGTCCAACCTTTCCTCCATGATGGACACCAAGTTGATCAAATCCATTGTGTTCCATCCCTATACCAATGAATATACAATGATAATCAACAAGATTACTATGCATATATTCAAAGTCTACCACTACAAGCATCCATGTACATGGGATGAAAGGCTTCCTTATGTTTGAAACAACTACAACCTGACTTTTCATAAGTGCATCCACCACAACCCTGATCAAGTGTTCTTGGTGTTCCAACCATTGGCCCCAATTGATGTAGATTTACCCATTGCAGCAACAAAGGAAGTGTCATCTCATGCTTAGGATGAGGTGGAGAAAGTAGCCAAATTTGTTGAATGGATCCAACTCATCGAACAACAAATCCATGATGTCACAATATGATCAACATCAAGATCATGTATACAAGTTATAACTTTTTGACAAGATATGGTTGCACTTGTAAAAATGGTAACTCACAAGCCCCCGAAGAGGCTCTAACCACTCTCATATGGGCCTTTTACCATCACGAAGATTGTGGATGAGAATGCTTTAGAATTGAATCTTCCACCCTTCCTTGGATTATGCCTTGACTTTAATATGGATTTGATTCAACATACTTCCTAGTTTCAATGGACACGTGGAAGATTGCTAACCAACACAAATATAAATCCTTCTTACATTTCATAAGCTATAGAAAACATGATCACGAATACTAGGATGAAGAGTAAGTCTCGCAAACAAAATATACAACTCTATTGGGTTGTCAATGCAGGGTAATTTTTTCATTACAAAAAGTGGTTCACAAGGACTTGGATCCAATAGAAGTTTCCCCATATGATATAATAACTTGATGCAATGGGGACCATTCTTTCCAAGGTGGGATGGTTGATACTCATGGCAATTCAACTCTACCACTGCCACTATCTCAAAAACGGTCTTGGTTTTGATAGTTTTTAGATCATGGATTTTTGACGCAATTATTGGACCCTTCCTATCATTTTGGGGGGATTGAAAATGATGGAGATGGGTTTTAAATGCATTTCCAATCAATAGTGTATTTCCAATGAGGTATCACATTCATGAATTGCAGTTCATATGCAAAATTATGTCTCCAAGAAGTGACGTTTAAGCTCATTTTTTCAAAGCTCTCCTTTCCTTTTCCACCTTAGATCCTAGGTTTAGGTTTTTTCTTTCGGGTTACTAATTCATATTGTAATAAAATTATCGATTTTTATCTTTCTAGTTAAGGGATTTTTGTGAAAGAGCATAGCTATCGCATCTTTTCTATTAGATAAGCTACCACCGTTCTAGCCATTATGTATTGCTATGTATATTTCAGTTTTTTTCACCACTAATTATTAATAGTTCAATTGGTTTTCATTGTAACACTATGTTTTCAATGTTATATCTTGTGTTCTTTCTATAATATTGTGTGTTCTTTCATTTCATTCTTAATCCAATCTAGATCATCATTTATTTAGTGAAAATAATTTTAACATTGATGGGGTTTCACTTTCCTCTATTAATTTTATATATGATCCCTGGTCACTAAAGATCCATTGAAACTTATTGGATTGGCCTTTAACCCACACCTTATGCTTGCTTCATGGTAATTTTACACCTTTGTTAATAAGACTATTTCTAATAGTGTTCCCATCACATTGGATATGGTGGAATTAGAATTATTAAACCTACTCAAAAGAGTCATAATAATATGAAGATGCATGATTCATCTCCAATTGGTATTCATCTCAATAAATCCTCTATTTTGAGAGGCTTGCTTAAGCTTCCTTCGGAATCATCCTCTATCACCAAACACTTAACATGTAGGTCACAGACTATTTACACCCCCATTTGACACCCCCATTTGACAAACGATTATTTTTACATTTGTACTAGTAGCCAAGCCAATATTTGGAAAAACACTATAACACCCCTCCCAATGTTAATGATTCAATTCAAACATTTGCATAAAATCGTAATGTAATTTAAGTTATGCACAATTGCATCAAGTTGTAAAAGAAGGTTGTATATTTGATGCAATTAATATTTGATGCAATTGTGCAACCTTACACATTTTGCGAAGGTTGTATATATATATTTCAATTTCTTCGTTCAAATATTAATTGATCAATTCGTTCAAATATTAATTGATCAATACTACTTAAATTAGGCCTTTAATTACTCGTAACTCTTAAGTTAAGCCTTTAGTTACTCGTAACTCCTAAAATTATATATAGAAAATTTTCCACGTAGTTAGTAGATGTTATATACCCTACATGGTTTATAAAAATTTATCTCAACTAAAATTACTTTATCAAAATCAAAATAAAACTATCATTGTTGTCTATTCATTACTTCTACACAAGTAAAGTCTTGATATTAAACCATTTATTCTCACAGAAAATACTTCAATAATTTAAGCTTTACTTTTGAAAAATTATATAGAATAGAGTTTAAAATACATATAAAGGAATTATTTGAAAATGAAAATCCTTAATCCATAACTTAATCCTTATTGAACATGATAAAAATTCACTCTAAATTTTTAATACTGGGAGATCTATACAATCGGAAGTAAAATTTACTCTAAATTTTTTTATATTTAAAATGAAATGTTTTCTATTTAATATGGAAGATGGAGTGGGCAATTACAGCAGTCAATTACGCACTTATATGTAAGTATACAGCCCAACCTTGTGATTCATGAGTTGGCTTCCATGTTATATTATTTGCAATCCACCGAAAATGAAATGCAATTCTTATAATTTATTCCTACATATAATATTCATAAATAATCTAAGCAAGTATATGATATAAGTGTATTTTCAAGTTTAAATTTGTTGTGTGTATGATTGCAAAGTCCAGGTTTAATTTCACTGGTTGGTTTTTTAAATTAAACCAAATAAATACCAATTTGTACGAGCAATATGTGACAGCAAATTTAGTATCAATATCACTGTGTTATATCTCTATTAAATTAACTAGTACAGTCGCTAATTCGCGGCTGGTGAATGCCGAAAGGTGGCTTAATTTTCGACTGGCGACTGTTGGTGATGCCAGCACAGAAACGTGGTCACCTTAATACTTTAATATTTTTTAGTCAGGTAGACCTGGCAATAAGTTAGTGAACACAGTGATTTTTAAACACGATTAGGTAAATGTAAAAAAATAAACATATAAACGGATGTCTTTATAACAGCTCGGAAGTTAATGGATGAAATCAAAGCCATTCATTTATTGTGATGACTAAGAATATTATAGGCATATTTAATCTCGTCTATAGAAAACGTATTAAGAACTAAAACCCTATTAAATGTGCCCATTGTCAATAGGTGTAAGCCTTTCGGCGTAATTAATCCACTCTTGTCCATGGGAGCAATTTAAAGGATGAAACTATGGGTCCAATTTATACAGTATAGAATTTGAGAGATACAATATCGACTACAACAAACAATATAATTAATATGTTTTTGTCGAGAATTGACAAAACTAGAAATTAGTTTTTTAGACTTGTTTTTTGAGTGGGTCTAATGGTTAAGAAAATGTGTTTTCTCTTAAGAGGTTACATGTTGGGGGTAGGGTATGTATATCTCCATAGATTTTACCAGTCAAATTGATGGGCGTAGGAGGTCTCATACACCAATTAAATAGATTATCATTATTATTATGTATAGTCTCTATTCTGTTTTCACCATATATCAATAAAATTTCAATTCCACATTAATAACTTAAAAGATTTTTCATATAAAATTTGTTAAAAGAAATAAAAAGAATAATTCCTTGAAAGATGTGTTTATGTGTAATTATAAATATTTAACAAATAATCAATGAATAACAAATGTTTTTATTAAAAAACAATTTCTTACAAGAATTATTATAGTGTGTTTTTTACTTTTGATATTGAATAACTAGCTTGAACTCCTCTTGTGTATTCTTTGTCAATATTTGGATAGTCCACCAATTGACCATCCTACCAATTTTTATGGGTACTTTCCTTCCCCAAGGACCCTCGAGTTGCAATGGAGTTGTATGAAAGATATCAATCTAACAAAATGAATGAAGAGTGAAGCTTCAAACTTAAGAGAAAATCCCCACCTTTTGAAAACTCTTTAATAGACCAAACTCTTGAACAATCACTAATAGAAAGTTAAGTATTACGACAAGCATCCAGCATTAGAGTGAAAAAGTATATGAGCCATTAAGTTGAAGCCTCCATTTTATAGGCTTTGTGGCCTAAGCTACTTGTCCATTTCATGCATAAATGTAAGTTTTTAATTTACTAATTACCTATTATTCACCCACTCATGTGACACTCACATGCACAAGTGCACACATAATTCTTTATTTTAAAATATAAAATAGTGATTAATCCTCACCCAACTACCACATTTCATTTTTTCACTCCTAGATATTCCTTGATCTCCTCCTCAATTCCTATTTGAGTGGGTGCACATGCACTCACTACTTTAGTTATTTATTAACTCTTTTTAATAACTCTCAACCCACTTCTATTTGAATTTGAATTTTTTGTTCTTCTTTTTTCTCCTTGATTCATGGGTAATAGTAATTAATTTCTAGTTAATTAAAAATTACTTATTTTCTATTTCATACACATTTAAAATGCAGTTAACTTCAATTGATTGTAAATGAAATATTGTGTTTCTCTTTGTTATGATATGTACTAATATTTACACTTAATAAACTAATCAATTGTGCATTTTAGCTTTCATAAATTTATTAAAATGTGTATGCTAAGTCAAACATCTTTCAATGTCTACTCAACAACTAATAATAGATACCAAGGGTGCCTTAGTTCTCCATGCCTTTAAGAGTTACTTTTCAATAAGTACCAAGGGTGCCATGTTTACACATGCCCTTCAAGTATCCACTCCCTACCCTCACGGCAACATGCAACCTCTAAGTAAAAGTGTTGCAAGTTTTTTAACGCATGCCACGGAAAAGGAGTGCCACTATGGGGACACTAGAATGTTGTTCCTCCTCTCCTAATGATACCATGTATACTTGCATACAACCTCAATTATCCATTTGTGGATTGATCGGAAAACATATTCCATGTGTCTGCACACTTAATTCAATGCATCAAATTACCCCATAATCATAAATTAAATCATGTCATAAATCACATAAGATATTCTAACTTAAACCGAAATCTACACAATGTTATTGCATTCCCACATCAATATACACATGTGATTTCCCTATCCCACTAGACAAACCATCAATAGCATCTGAAAATAATTATACCTCAAATATATTAATTTCATGTACCATAATCATATAAAATAATAATGTCATTTACATCATATTCATTTACATTTTATCCACCTATATTTTATATAAACAATAAATAAAATTCATTCAGAATTACATTACATCAAATTTAACCAATCATATCAAATTAAACCAATCATAATAGTCAAAAAAATCTGAGTTTTATCACCACAGTTCAATAAATCGATGACAAAATATCCTAAACAATAAAGTTTGCTCTATCAAACAAGTCAAAACAAATAATGCACTACAAATACACTCTTGTTTTTTTTCACTTTATGCCAAATAATATCCCCTATCATTTACTAACCTAAATTATATTTTAACACATCACCAAAATTTTGTGAAATGATGAAAGTGATAAGGATTAGAGTACTAGTAAATCAAATACATGATAATTCCCTCATGTGAAATTCGTATATCCTAAGAGCCAAAGTTATTCCTACCCTCATCGAAAACCTCAATATCCCCTTACTAGGCTTAAGAGAATGGTTGTTTGAATTTTTAGAGACCCTCCATGATTTTTTAGGGTTTTAAAAACATCACCCTTTTCAATTCTCACACTGGATTTTGTGTTTTTAAAGAACCTAATCCTGGTCTCCTGACTTGTCTCTAACTAGCTACATCCATCTTAGAATTTTGATTTTATTTAAATAACTAAAACGTGTTTTATGGTCATTCACTTACCTTACTAGAGTTTTGATTTTATTTTTTAAACAAAGCCATGTATCACTTTCCCTTACATCACTTACTTAATCCTTCACTAAGTACAGTTGGCTTAGACGTTGAATTTATTTATGCATTCAAAAATGTAATAAATCACATAAACTAATGATTTCATTAAAATTTATTTTACCACATTCCAATGAAAAAGTTTAAAAAATAAAACGTTTAAACAACCCATACAAAAATACTCATTAAAATATACATTTCATAACTTACATCACTAAAGTCATAATCATGAAAAACTTATAACTCGATAAGCCAACAATTAAATCAACACCTTTTTCAAACTCAAAATCAATTAAATCAACACCTTAGTCAAGCTCAAAATTTCATTTATATTTTCCACTCTTCTTTTGTAATGGTAACTCTACTTAGAACTTGCAACAATTCCTAATAAATTCCTAGTGCAAGACCATGTGCAAATAGTTGTTAACAACATAAATCCCTTATGTACACTACAACATAAGGAAGATAGTTTGAAGGGCAACAAAGAGAACGAAAGGAAGAAAGAACAAGACGATCAATTAAAAAAAAGCTCCGTTAAAAACAAATCAAGGCTTACATAAATGTTATTGTATTGGGGTTGGGGTGGAATGATCAGATAGTATAAGGTTATTTTTATGAAATGTGGCATAATAATTTTTACCAAAGGCACCTCTCATTCTTGTCTGATATGTTAGAGTTTTATTTATATTTAATTTTTTATATTTTAATTGTATTTTTTTTTATCATAATGAAATTATTATTATTATTTTATTATTATAAATATTAACATAACAAAGTATATAAAAGTCAAGTTTGTTTTATTTACTTATCCTTTAAACTTAGTGATTTTTTTGGAATTTTTTTTAAGAGGTCATATTTTGTATTTGTTTTTATCCATATTTTAAAATGTAATATTATTGATAACATTTTTTTTTTCGAGGTAAGTTTTTGATATTTTGAGTCTTTTTAGTTATAATTATTAACATTTTGTTTAAACGTTATGTTTTTCTTTTTTTTTAATATCTATATTTTTTAAGGGTGTTTTTCTTTGTTTTTCTAATTTTGTTTTCAATCTATATTTTAACTTAAGTTTGATGTTTTTTACATTATTAAAAATGTTAGAAGTCGTTATTTTTTTCAAAGTTCAAATTTTTACCTAATTATATATTCTTAATTAATTTAGGACGATATGTCCAAACAGGTTGGATCTAATGGTGGAAAGCAAGGAGTTTTTCACCATTGGGCAAGGTTCAATTCCAATGAGGGTCGCTTAACTTGGAGCCATGGGGACACCTTGAGGTAGTGACCCATGCACACATAAGTGGATCAAACCTCTCCCCCCATGTCCTTCAACTTTTTGAAATCCTAATCGAAGACGAAGAGAAAGAGTTATGTTAGGGTTATGTGCCTCTCTGCAACTAGTATTGACTTTGTCTCCCTCAATGTTTCCCTCGGGGGGTCTATCTCCCCTCCTCACTCCTCCTATGCCCTCAATAGAAATGGATCTGGAATTTGTGTGCAAGATGTGTTCACCCCAACCCTTGCAAACAATGGTAACGCGGCTACCGTAGACCCCTTAAATGAATAACCCATGTCAGACTCTCCTCTGTTGCACAATGAAGCTCAGAAATGGAGATCTGACTAATGCATCCTAAAGATGACCATAACACCGAAGTATGAAATATGGTCGAATCGAGTCAACGCCTATGTGCAGTTCATAAAGGTTTACTAAGGATTCCATCCATAAATGTTAGCACAAAAAATATTCCTAACTTCTTAAACCCGACTTACTTCAAATTCAATATAAACATGAGAGGTCGAGATAGTCTGAAGAGCTTAAAAGTGCTTAACACTACATTATTTTAGGTTTAACCTTGAAAGGATAGTATTGTATCTTATGATTAGGGGATTGACATGTTAAGTAAATGTTTAGTAAGTTAACGATGCAATGGTTACCTAATCAAATTATTGCAAACTATGATGAGATAAGGACGAAAATCGTAAAACCACAAAAGTTCAAGCAAATAAGGACACCAAGTGGCTTGAAATTTTTGTTTAAAAAAAAAACATTATATAGGTGGACTTGAATATTCCACCTAAACATGCCACCAATGTTTACACTCATTTTAACAAAGAAGTTATCACACTAAAAAGAAAAGACAACTAACATATTTATGCAAACTGAGCGCAAGGGGACTTTAAAATTTGCAGTGACATGAAGAGCCTATGCAAAAGTAAGGGAATTTTAAACTTTGCAGTGACATGAAGAGCCTTAAAGTTACAAACCTTTTTAACCAAAGAAAGGAAGGATATGTTGGAAAGAAGTCAAGGTAGGGGAATTTTAAACTTTGCAGTGACATGAAGAGCCTTAGAGTTACAAGCCTTCTTAACCAAAGAAAGGAAGGATGTGTTGGAAAGAAGTCTCTTCTAGAGACCTTTTATGGCAATTGAAGAATCACTTTTTAGAAGTCGTCAACCTAAACGGTAAGAGCAATTAAAAAAAGTTAAAGGGAAAAAAAAGGGGTAGAGGACAATGTCAGTGTGAAAGGAAAATAGTAATGATGTTGTGAAAGGAAAATAGTAATGATGTCATTAAACTCATCCTTCCCAAGTAAGAAAATAGCCATGATGGAGTTAAATTAACTCATACTTCTCAAGTAGGAAAATAGCCATGATGGAGTTAAATGATTTGTTAATGAAATAAATCATGATATTACTCAATTAAAATAAAAGAAAATTATCATTAAAAATCCATATAAATAAAATATATTAAAATATTTTTTTCTAACACTAAAATTTTCGACATTGAGTAAACAAGGTTGTGTTTGATTACTCTAAAGTGATGGAATATATAAATGACAATGAGTGGAACGGAAGGATTGAAAAAAGTTCTATTGTTACATTTAAGTAATTTAATAGAATGAAGTATATGTCCACTTACTTCTAACCATATAACTTACGCATAAAGAAACAGTGCATTACAATATTAATTAGTGAGGTAAAAGTGAAAGCCAACTATTATATATTTGGATTAAAATATTTGAATTATTATATTAAAAATTGGTCTTTGATATATATTATATATTAGGTTTTTTTTTTTTTTTTTAAAAGGATGTTAAATTGGAATTGTAATTGTATATGGTGTTATGTGTGGGATTAAGGTTAAATATTACTAAAAAGTATATGATCTCATTGTAAGTAGTCTTGGCGATGACTATAAGGGACATTCGTTTTCTTGCAAATGTTATCTAGGTTGAAATCAATTTTTTAGTTTTGGAGTAAGACTTAAAACTCCCTCTAATTGGTTAAGAGTTCATCTTCCTTAGATGTAAGGAAAAAGGTTAACGGTGCAAGACTTAGAGGCATCTAGCAGTATTGAAATTTTTCCCCTTTATAAACCACCAGTGTTTCATTTTAGATGGCGTGATTTTCCTTGAATAACAATGAAGAATCAGCTCGCATTTGCAAATAGCATCCAATAATAGTTGTCCTCACTATCAATTAACGACAAATTTATGATAAATTTTATCACTTTAAAAAATCTAAATTATGTTTAGTGTGCATTATCTATGTCCATCCTTATCTGATTTATCACCTTACTTTTGAGTAATGATAAATCATATAAAATTTATAAGTTTTACAATCATAAAATGTACATAATTTTCAAAAACTTTTCAGTAGTGATAAGTCATATAAAATTTTAAAAAATCTAAATTATGTTTAGTGTGCATTATTTATGTCCACCCTTATCTGATTTATCACCTTACTTTTGAGTAATGATAAATCATATAAAATTTATAAGTTTTACAATCATAAAATATACATAGTTTTCAAAAACTTTTCAGTAGTGATAAGTCATATAAAAAATTTTAAAATCTAAATTATGTTTAGTGTGCATTATTTATATCCACCCTTATCTGATTTATCACCTTACTTTTGAGTAATGATAAATCATATAAAATTTATAAGTTTTACACTCATAAAATGTACATAGTTTTCAAAAACTTTTCAGTAGTGATAAGTCATATAAAATTTATAAGTTTTACAATCATAGAATGTACATAGTTTTATTTTTGTTTTTTAAGAAAAAAAAAATTATTTGAAAATGCAAACTTTTGCAATCCATTTTATTAATGTAGAATTTTATGGAGAATAACCTATGTTGAATCAATAAAACATTCTCAAAGTTTGGAGTGGACCACTCATCATCAAAGGAAACAAAACTTTAATATATAAGAGAAAAAAAACATCATATAAAATTATAAGAAAAAACTTAAAAACTTTTGAGTAGTGATAAGTCATATAAAATTTATAAGTTTTACAATCATAGAATGTACATAGTTTTATTTTTGTTTTTAAAGAAAAAAAATTTATTTGAAAATGTAAACTTTTGCAATCCATTTTATTAATGTAGAATTTTATGGAGAATAACCTATGTTGAATCAATAAAACATTCTCAAAGTTTGGAGTGGACCACTCATCATCAAAGGAAACAAAACTTTAATATATAAGAGAAAAAAACCATCATATAAAATTATAAGAAAAAACTTAATTGTTAAATAATAAATTAATAAATTATGGAGAATAAGTGGAATTTGAAAAAAAATTAAAATAATATAATATAGAAAAAAATAATTAATATTAATAATAAATAAATACAATTATTATAAAAATTAAAATAAAATGAAATATATAATGAAAAATTAAAAAAAAAAACACATAAATAGTAAATAATATTAAATTTTCTAAAATATCGAAGATTTAAAATAATAATAAATATAAATTAAAATGAAAGATCATAAATATAATAATAATATTAATCTAATTTTAAGATTATGGCTAAGCCAGACACTAAATTGGTGTATGGGACCCCTTTGTTTGTGGGATAAGGGATCATCTTTGCACAACAATTTGATTGTTAAAATCTATGGAAGTGTACATACCCTACGCTTCTCCGGATTTAAAATTATAACTTCCTAGGAAAAACATATATTCTTAACTATTAAACTCACTTATATATACAAACAAGGGAATCAGATAATGGAGGGCGAACCAGGCTCCAGGAGCCCGGATCCTCACTGGTCCATGTTTCGACTACTGATCACGTTCCGCCTCGACCCTTGAACTCGTCCATCTCTCTCATTGTCATTTTTTGGTCCTAGCCTCTATATTTCTAGCCTCTCTTCAAGATGATTTTCGGACTGTCGGCCACTGTCTTGCTCTTTGTCTCTTTGCTCTGATAGGGATTGGTTTCCCGAGTCTCCCCATTGCTCCACTGATCGATCTTGTCTTTTCGTCAGCTCTCTTTGACATAGTTCCTTTGCTCAGTACTGTGCAGTGGGCCGGTGTGGTCCCCTAGCGGGTTTTAAATGGATCCCCAGCCCGGTTTTCCCTCGCACCCAGCAAACGATCTCTTTTGGGACCAGGAGGGAATTTTGGACAAATAGATTCCCTGGTACATAGTTCTTCGACTCTTCCCTCCAAGATTTTTTCAAAAATTGTTTCCTCTCCTTCTGAGCCCTTTGTTAGTATAGGGCTTCCCCCTCTGTCTAGAGCGCCTTTCCCGAGTGCTCCTCCGAGTGCTCCACTGGTTATTGACAGGTCTCTCCCTGCTCCTAGTAGATCTACCCTTCCGGAGGTCTCTCAAGCTCAGTCTCCCCCCCACCGAGCAGCCTCCTCTGGACGCAAGGTGTGGAGAGCAAACAAAAGATCTAGGCGCTTAGTGCTGGGCGACGGAGTGGGACTTGAAAATCTGTGTAAAATGTCCACATGTTCACTGGTTGGTCGCATTTCCTACAAAATTTTGAGCTCTCCTCCCCTGGAGGAATGGATTAAGCTCAAGTGGTTTCCGATCCTTGGCTACTGTCCGGAAGTTCTATTTCTTAAAAAAGGATTGCTCTATTTCACCTGCAGATCTCCTGAAGACGCCTCGTTGCTCCTTTCTTCCTTTTGGGTCTTTGGAGGCAGCAGTCTTATGCTCAAACGATGGCGTATGGCTTTCAATCTAGACACCAACTCCTTCCAGCTAAGACATCTGTGGGTGTTGCTCCCGGGTCTTCCACTCCATTTCTGGAATGAGGATGCCTTCAGAGCTATTGGAAACTCCCTGGAGAAGCTGATTTCTCTCGACTCCCCCTCTCGTTCGGGATCTTCGAGGCTCTTGGGCAGGGTGCTGGTCGAGATGGACCTATTTGCAGGTCTGTCAGAAACTCTTGAGATTGATTGGCGAGGGAGGAAGCTCCTACAGAACCTGGACTACCTCGGAATACCGTTCAGATGCAACCGATGTCACGAGACTGGCCACCTTCGCCGAACGTGTCCTGGTAAGTCCGTTAGTACCCCTGATGATATTGACGATCTGTTTCTAAATCCTCATGCCTATCAGACTGTTGACCCTTCCCTAGAATTTTTAGACATCTCCCCTGATCCTATCTTGATGCCTATCCCTGAACAACCCGATTCTCTGACCAAACTCGCTCTACTTTGCCCAACACTCTACAAAACACTCACGGCCCCTGAAAAGATTTTTTTCAATAGCCTTGGCTGGCTCGCTTCCTCCTCCCTTTCAAATCCCCTCACTTCTGAAGCCGACAGGCCCTCGTCTACCCTCCCTGATCCTTCTCTCGACAGTACCCTTCCCTCCACCTTGATTACTACCCCATCTCCACCAGCGTCCATAACTCCTCCCTCTTTGTCGACTCTTCAGGACGGGTCCTTCCCCACTTCAATAGCCCCTGATGACCCCCCTTCACTACTTCCTGGTTACAACCAGCCAGACGAGGACGATGACTCCCTCTTGGCAGCGCTGATTTCCTCTTCTACAGCCCAGTTTATCCCGGACATTACCACACAGATTCCAGTTTTTCGGGGTAAAGAGATCATAGCACCTTCCTCTGAAGCGGGACCGTCTACTTCAACTCCCTCGGATTTATTTAACAAATCTGTTGCTTTGTCGCGAGGTATCGGAGTTGAGCTCTCCCCTCTCCAGACGAGGAGTGCTAGGAAAAATAAAGATGGCTCTATTACTCATCTTCCAGTCTCGGGAATCCAAACACAAGATGGAAAGGCCCTTAGAGCATTGAAGGCCATCGCACGCTCCAAGTAATGATAGTGCTCTCTCTGAATATACGAGGGATCGGGGGCACCCTCAAGGTTGCTTCCTTCCGAAGACTTCTGGAGCACTCCAATCCAGATGTCATCTTTCTGCAAGAAACCCTTTCTGTTGATCACTCTGCCAGAGCTTTCCTTCATCTATTTCTCCCCCTTTGGGTCACAGCAGCATTAAGTTCTATCGGCAACTCGGGAGGCATGTTGGTGGCCTGGGATCCAGCGCTTTTCGACTTAAAGCCCTTCTTGACCTGTGGAGGTATTTTGTGTATAGGCAGTTGTTTTGCTTCTAACCAGGATCTGGCGCTCTTAAATGTCTACGGCACTTGCCAAGACAGACCACAATTCTGGACTCACCTTGCTAACAGTGGCATCCTCTCCCTCCCTAATCTTATCCTGGGAGGCGATCTCAACATCACCCTTTCATCGAATGAACACTGGGGAACAACTTCACTATCTGGATCTGGTATTAATCTTTACAGAGACCTCTTTAAGGCTTTTAACCTCATTGATATCTTGCATGTTAATCTCGTCCCTACCTGGCGTAATGGGAGAAGGGGCTCGAAGGCCATTGCCAGACGGCTCGACTGCTTCCTTATTTCCGAGGCTTTCTTCTCTTCAACCGTCTTCCCTTCCTCCGGAGTCGCTCTTCCTTTCTTCTCAGATCATGCACCCATCCTCCTCACTTTGAATCTCACCGTCCGACTCAAGCCCTTTCCCTTCAAATACAATCATCACAGGGCCGACTCCCCTGCCTACTCTGCCCTGGTACATACTGTCTGGACAGACCCGCGATTTCTGATTGAATCCAATCCTCAGCTGAGACTCGTATGGAAATTAAAATTCCTAAAAGCGCATACAAAAATCTGGTCAAAACAAAAGAAGGTGGCGGAGGAGATTTCTCTGAAAAAGCTGGAGATCGAGATCACGCATCTCATCACAAAATCAACCTCCGTGGCCCTGTCATCGGAAGATGAGGCTTCCCTAAAAGCTTTGGAGGAGAATAGAAATGTTATTCTGCTGGAAGACGAGAAAGTTGGAGGCTCCGAAGTCGGGCGACTTGGCTCAAGTGGGGAGACTCCAATTCTAAGTATTTCCATAAAGTTTCTAATCTCAACAGGAACAAGAAGCTTATCTGGTCCATCGAAAGTGAAATTGAGGGGACCATTCGTGGACAGAAGGCACGCAAAAGGGAAGCGGCCTATTACTTCGAACAACTCTTCAAATCCAGCAGTGGACACAACATGCCGGCAAAAGTTTCTACCGCCGGCCTTTTCACAAACTTGGTTTCTGCATCTGAAGCCTCTGATCTTTTTAATCCGGTCACACTAATAGAGCTTAAGAATACTTTGTTTCTCCTCAAAAAAGAGAGGAGTCTGGGGCCCGATGGCTAGATGGCCAAATTCTTCACCCATTTTTTCAATCTTGTTGGACCGAACCTTCTTTTGATGGTTGAGGACGCGCGCATTAAAGGTAAAATCTCCAGTAGCCTCAATTCCATTTTCCTGGTTTTAATTCCTAAAAAAGACAACCCTACTTCTTTCAACGATTTCAGACCGATCTCCCTTTGTAACTTAGTTTATAAGCTAATTTCAAAAGTTATATCCACTCGGATTAAGCCAGTTTGGGAAAGGAGTCTCTCAGTTGAACAGCTCGGGTTTCTTAAGGGAAGAAGGATCCATGATGCCATCGGTGTGGCCCATGAGTGCATTCATAGCATCATTCAAAAAAACAAAAGGCGTTGGTCATGAAAATTGACCTCAAAAAGGCTTTTGACAGTATTGACTGGGATTTTCTAAGACTCGTCCTTCTCTCGGTCGGTTTTGGGATTAAGTTCACTGAATGGATAATGTCCTATGTCACAAGCACAAACCTTGCAGTTATGATCAACGGGGAGGCATCCAGATTTTTTAAAAGTGAAAGGGGGCTCTGTCAGGGATGCCCTCTTTCCCCTTACCTCTTTATCCTAGTGTTGGAAGGGTTGAGTCTTCTCCTCTCAAAAAATGTTGTCGAGCGACGCATCACAGGTATTAAGGTCTCTAATCTCCTAAGGATCATCCACCGTATGTTTGTGGATGATATTCTCTTATTATCAAAAGCCGATGTAGCGGAATGGACTGCGCTTTTGGACTTACTTCAGCTTTTCTGTACTGCTTCGGGGTTGTCCATCAACCCCTCGAAGTCCACGGTCCACTTTTGGGGCCTAACTGAGACTGAACTATCTACTCTAAAAGGCTCCATCCCTTTCTCCTTTTTTGATTTAACTTTAGGCTTCAGGTATCTGGGGTACCTTCTAAAACTGGGAGCCTCTTCCGCAACTGACTGGACATGGTTGGTGTCTTCTTTTGAAAGGAAAATAGGTTTCTGGTGTAACAAATGGTTGTCCCTGGGGGGACGACTCATCTTGGTCAAATCGGTGTTGCAAAGTCTGGCTGTTTTTTGGATGTTACTAGAACGGATCCCCGCCAAAATCATTTCTCTGCTCCGCAGACCCTCTTTCAACTTCCTATGGAATGACCTAGCAGGAAATCGACGCTTCCATCTCTGCAGTTTGCAGACTCTCTCTAGGCCAAAGAGGGAAGGGGGATGGGGACTTAAGAATCTCTCCATCTTCAACAAGGCGTTACTGGCATGTTCCTTTTGGAGAGCGGTTTCCATTGATAATATTTGGCATCGGGTTATCAAGGACAAATATTTAGGTGCCAAACCCCTCACCTTTTGGCTACGAAAGACACATCTAGTTCAGAACTGGGCATCTCCCTTCTGGAGGGGACTGGTATCTTCCTCTCAGGTGATCCTGCACTGGCTCCATTGGAGACCTGGATCGGGTGAAGAAATTAATCTTGGCAGAGACAAACTCATTGGTTTAGATGATCAATCGATTCTCTCCCTGCAGCTCAGGTCTCATCTGATGTCCCTTAATCTTTTTTCCCTTGCACAGTTAAGGAAGGAGACCCGTGTCTTCCCTCTCCTGGATCACTGGCTTCATAGCAGCGATTTGGCTCTCCGCGGGCCCATAGCCTTGGAATTGGATTCTTTTACAGCAGCCTTAAAGTGCTCGGGCCTCTCCCTCTCTGACGCTCGGGATACTCTTACCTGGGCCGGGGGCGATGGGTCAGGAAATGTTGTAGCCAAGAATGTTTATGCCGCTCTCCTGCCGGATAGGGAGATAGATGCCCAGCATTTGTGGCTCCGTCGGCTTTGGACTTGGTCGCTCCCCTTAAAGCATAAATTATTTTTTTGGCTTTGTGCTAGAGATAAACTCCTCACCTGGGAGATGCTACGTAGAAAAGGTTGGCAGGGTCCTGGCTTATGTGTTCTTTGTCGCAGAGCCTCGGAGGACATTCATCACTTGCTAATTCACTGTATTTTTGCTCAAGACATTTGGAAACGCACCTTGCAACATTTCTCCCTTCCTTTCCACTGGACAGGTGCCACCTTCACTGAGTGTTTCTCCTCTTGGTCATCTGTCCAAGTTGCGCCTCCTACTCTGGTTGTTTTCGTTAGCTGGCATATTTGGTTAGAGTGCAACAAGGCTCTATTCGAGGATGCATCCCCTTCCCTACATGCGGTATGCCATAAAACACAAGCCTCTTTCCATTGGCAGCAGTCTACAGTCAAGGCTCTTCTCTTCAAAGCGGTGGATTCCTTCTTGCCTAAAGGTTACTCTGTGGCTTGTTTTGACGGAGCGGCCCAGTCTTCTGGATTATGCTGTGGTGATGAAGGCACTTTCAAATTGCACCCGGAGAGGACTACAAAGTGGTTTCTAAGCTGCGGTAGGGGTACTAATACCAAAGCCGAGCTCCTGGGCTTATGGGCTACACTTACGCTGGCATCCTATTGGTCCCTAGATCACCTACAGGTCATAGGCGACTCAAAAGTTATCATTGAATGGATTAATCATAAGTGCAATCTCCAATCCATCCACGTGGAAGGTTGGAAACAAAAAACGCAATAGTTGGCTCTCTCCTTCACTGACATCTCCTTCCGCCATCTCCCTAGATCGTTCAATTTCGAGGCGGATGCTCTCTCTAAGAGAGCTCTCAGTCAAGTGGTCGGGAGACTTTCTATTTATCACTGTGACAGAGGACAGGAGAGCCCGATTTCCTCCTTCAATCTCTTCGAGTTATAAGTCAAGTACGTTGTACAGGAAATAGCTCAGAGTGCCTTGGGTTTTGCTTGTATTTGTTTGTTTTGTATGGCGATGGAGGCTGGCTTCTTTCGCCGTGGTGACAGATTTACTTCATTGGGCGATTGACAGAACAAGAGGTTTTTGAGAGCTTCAGTTTTTCATTTGTGATAGATGTGATAGTTATTGGACTCGTTATCGTCCACCTTTGTCGATTTGCATGGCGATAGAGGCAGGCATCTCTCGTCGTGGTGTAAGTTTCACTTCATTGGGCGATTGACAAAACAAGAGGTGTCTTGAGAGTTACAGTTTTCTCTGTGATAGCTGTGATAGTTACTGGACTAGTAAATCGTCCACTTTGTTCCCTAGCTGCTTTGTTTTATTGCAAGTCCTGATCCAATCTGGTTCTCGCTATGATCCGGCTTATATGTCTGGTCTCAGAGCATTGTAAACGAATTTATACCATTTATAAATTTGAGTTAATTTCTCTTGGGAAAAAAAAAACTCACTTATATATGTGTATGAAGATTGCATGATTCGATTATGATTTCCAAAGAAAATTTATCTTCTTCTACTCTTTGCCTCTAGTTTCATGATATATATATATGGGGCATTAGGAATACTTATGGGTTATTATTTGATATAAAAAGGAGAAGGAATTATTGATCATATTTTTTATTCATTGATCGTATTTATCATCTTGTAATCATGGTTATCATTCAAATAAGTAATTTCTCTTGGTTATAATTCTTTTAAATTAGTTGTGCACTCTATATATTAATTATATTATTTTGATATATATATATATATATATGAGTGAGTTTAATGGTTAAGAATATGTGTTTTTTTTAGGAGGTTATAGTTTTAAATCCATAGGGGCGTAGGGTATGTACACCTCCATAGATTTTAGCAATCAAATCGTTGCGTAAAAGAGTCCCTTGTCCCACAAATAAAGGGGTCTCATACACCAATTTAGTGTCTATATATATAAATATTGAGTTTTTATTTATATACAAAATTCTCTTATAAAAGATACACAATTCTACATCCATAAATTTTCCATCCATTTCCAAAACCAATTTTTGTATTAAAAAAACGTAGACCAATAGAGTGGAAAAGTAGAATATAACTATTTTCTTATCATTACAACTTCCATCTTAAATAGGGATGGATTGCCTCAAAATCCATTAAAAACTTCTATGTTATTTCATTCATGATTTATGAAATTAAATTATAACTATAATTTATGTAATGGCCTTAGGAATATTGTAAGCTATCATTTTTGGATGTTACTACTTTAATTGTTATCATAGCACCCTATTATACTCTTTCATATGAGGCCACTTGAAAATTTTATTTTGTTCCGGTTTGGCTGGTGATGATGGGCTCTCACCCATCATTTCCTTGATTGGGTTCAAGAGGCTTTCCATCCTCTAAAATGGAAAGAATAAGTCATGGGAATTTGTTGTATCAAGTAAAGATGGGGAGGTTAGTTATAACATCTCTCTTATTGCTATCCTTCGGTCATTGGGATTAGTGGGAATATGATTATGGGGTAAGGGAATTAACAAGAGGTCCCCTTATCAATATAGAAAGAGAAGCACCCTAAAATTCCAACAAATGTTGTGGATTTGTAATGTCTATCTCTATTAACAAATGTATTGACTTAATGAGCACTGTGACCTCAAAACGAGAACTCTGGCCCAAAAAACCCATATTTTTGCAAAAAAAACATGAAAATCAACCCCCAAATCAAAAAGTGGTGCTATCGGTAGCCCATTTTTTTAAAAACGGGGTCAAAATTACAACATTTTTCAAACATGGCCTTCAAAACTCACACAATACCTCAGAAAAACCTTAAAATCAGCACCTAAAAAAATGATGTTACAAATTTATTTTTTCAAAACATTAAAATTTTAGATAATTTGAAATCGTATTTTAGTAGTTAGTACCATTAAAACCAAAACCTCAAAATCAACCATCAAATTGAAAAGTACTGCTACCGGTAGCATCCATTCTAAAATTGGGGTATGAAAATGACACATTTTTATAAAGTGGTAAAAGAACTCATCATTATTGTAAACAAAATCATAAAATCAGCCCTTAAGTGCATCCTTTCTAAATCGTACTCTATCACTCAAAGCACGAGGTAATACATAATGACATGAAAATATCACACTATACTTTAAAATTCAACATCACTTTTTAATATTTTTTACTTTTAATAAAAAAATACAAGTTACATTGAATGAAACATAAATTATTTCTTAAAAGTATTGTTATATTGTCCATATTCAAAACATATGAGCTAAGAAATTTTACTATATCTTCATAATCAAAACATATAATTCATAAAACATAAAAATGATTCATAACTTCATTTAAGATCATATGTAAGTTCCATGCTCATTTCTAGTTACCATAGTTACCATACAAACATCATATGGATCAAAAATACATAAAAAGTTTCATACACTTATTCAGATTGACTCATGGATTATGAAATACCATCGGAGTCTACATTGTCTTCAGATGAATGATTGGGTGAAGATGTAGATGATCCATACTCTTCTCTATTCTTGATGAATGCACCATCTGAGTCTACATGCATGCCCAACATTTCAGATGTCAAAATCATTTTAGATCTATGACTAGGTTCAGCAGACTCTCGTCTTGCATTAATTTCTTGTGGCAACAACCTCTTCATAATCTATGTTGTCTTGGAGCGAAGAGTTCCTCTCTTTGTCAAATTGAAGTCTTAAATAAGTATGTCAACATCATCTAATTTTAAGATGTTAGTGTGACGATGAGTTGTATTTTGACCCTTTCTTTTTCTCTTTCTATTGACATATTTCTCAATGTAATTTATCGCTCTTGCGAGCACATGTTATAGACTTATTCTTTGAGGACACTTGCGTGCAAGTGATCCGGTTATAGTACATGGCTATTATTTCACTTATGGATTATTACAATGATGTTGGTGGATTATGATTTAATGTTATTTGTTATATGTATATTGACATATGTTATTGACAAGTTTTCCTGAGTGTTCGAGACATTGACAGAGTGTGGATGTCGATGGCATCAAAGGACCTCCTTGGACTCTAGATTGAATCAGGGATTGGGTTGTATTAGTTTGAGTATTTCATTTATGCATATGTGACATATGATCAATTATATTATGATGTTGTATATGGATCGTTGACAATGTTTTGTTAATGAATGCAGGGTGACGTATGCTTGTCAATCTGACTCACATAAGGAGTAAAGGGGCCATGCACATAGACCAGATATTGAGGGAGAGGTGTGGTAGCATCCTTTTCACAGCCTACTAGCACTCTTGTTGTGCCTCAAATTGTAGGTTAAAAATTACCGAGCTCGTGAGTTCCACGATGTCGTGAGGGTACACTGAGATAGTCACTCATGAATATTTCTAAGGGGCGCGCAATAAGGCAGGGTCTGTATTCCTTAGAATCCCTTAGTCTCTCACAAGGTCACCCGGATGGAGTGTTGACTCCAAGGGTTGGACAACTACCAAAACCAATCAAACGTGAGTGACACCCTTGGAGCACGAAGTGCGTCTTGAAGGGAACGTCGCATAATTAAAATTTTGAATCAAAGGCGAGTGGCACCATTGGAGCACGAAGTGCTTCTTGAAGGGCATGTCGTGTGAATAAAAAATTGAGACAATGAATAGGTGGCCTAGAAAACCCTAAGAGAATAATTAACCTCGTAAAATCTTGAGCACTGTCGGATCAACCAATTAATTAATTAATTACGGATTAAATTTATTAATCATAATCCCTAAGGTTCTAAGCCTTTGCAAATAAAAATTAAATAAGCCAAAGTCTAAGTTAGTGAGAAGACTAAAAACTAAATTTATAAATTAAACAAGTGAAAATAGCAGCAAAGCCGCTTATACATGTCTCTTAAAAATGTTTTTTTATGTAGTAGTTGTATATAGACTAAAGAGAAAACTTAAAGTAATTATGTAATACCCAATGTATTATTTATGCATAGCTTAAACGTAAAAGAGAAGTCACATGTCATTTGATTTTTTAGATAACATTCTTGGCAAGGTAGAGGATTTCATGGCCCTAAGAAAATAAAAATTCTTGAGTGAGCATCTTATGACAAGAGTGCATGTTTTGTGATAACTACCAAAATGAGCAATGTGCAACATGAATATTAGAGATTATCACCAATGCAAAGTAATATATTACAAATAAGAAAATTAGACATTATCACCAATATAAAGTAATGTATTAAAATTATAATATATTACAAAGTAATGTATTAAAATTATAATATATTACAAAATAATGTATTATAAAAAACAATTGGGTCAAAATTCAATTTAATACATAATATAAAAAAATATAAAAAAAAACATTAAAAATTCTAATCTCCTTGAAACAAATTAATGTGATGTTTAAATGTGTTTTTTTTTTTTATATTTTGATATTTTTTTTTTTAAATAATGTGATGTTTAAATGTGTTTTTTTTTTTAATTTTGATATTTTATTTTGTTATAATTGTCTCAACTGTATTATAAATTAATTAAAAAACAATATTTTAAATTAATTAAAAAATAATGTTTTTAATTTACAAATTAATAAAAAAATTAAAATTAAGAAAGAAAAAATATATATTTGGAAAACATTATACAAGTATTAAACTCAAATGTATTTTACTTTTAAATGATTCAATTAATATATCTGTAGAGGTGGATATAAAAATAAAATTTAATATATTAAACTCAAATTTATTTGGCTTTCAAATGATTAAAATAATATATCTTGGGAGGTGGATATAAAAATAAAATGTAATTTGTTATGCTACGAGAACATTTAAAAGGGAATGGATGTCATTAAATCTTCTTCTGTATTGACAGTAAAAGAGACAGAGATGGAGTAATGAAAGATCATTAAATCTCATGTTGTATTAACAGTAAAAAGTACCTAGAGACGGAGATGGAGTAATGAAAGACTAGACATGTCATTTTATGTATATTTTGAAAAATTTATATTTTTATTAAAAAAAATTCAAAATGTCATGTCTAGACAGGGGAAATTAGGCAAATCAACAGTTTCCACCAATAAAAAAACGGAAATTACAATTTTAAAAATTTGGAAAATATTTATTTATTTTACACAAATTCATTTTAATATGAAATTTCATTACAACATTATCAAAACTTTAGGAATTTAGAAATAATTGATTTAAGTCAAGCGTGCAATAAAAATAACAATATTAAATATTTATATTTAGATAAATAATGTTATTATATTAAAATTTGAATTCAAAGTTATCTAATATCACTTAATTAATTTTAACATGAATAATGAGAATTAAAAATAGTATATATTTATGATTAGATAAATAATGTTGTTATATTGATGATGATGATGATGATTAACATCCACTAAGATCGAATTGGTCTATCAAACCTTAAGAGGGTAAGTAATTACTTGTGATTCTTTAGAATTATGTTTATGTGGTCGAAAAGTATTAAGAGAAGCTTTCCAAGATCACCATACTTTTATTGAGTTAAGATGTTAGGAAGGTTGGTAGTGTGATAAATATTTTGAAAATGAGATCTAATATGGGTATAGGCTGGACAATCTAAGAGAAAGTGGTTTTCATCTTCAACCTTCTTAGTGTCACAAAGGTGACACACTCTTTCATCCCATGGCATTTTAGGAATTGACCAATGCCCAGTTTCACTATGGAACTCGTGAGAATTTGTTCTTATCTTAGCAATGCTTATTTTTTTCTTTACAATTTGAAGTTTATTTAAAATTTGAAATTAACCATGTGTAAGAAAAAGAGTTTTTTTGGAATTAAAAATCATTTTCATAATTGTATATTTACATTTACATTATATTAAACTTTTAATATTGAATGGTTGTTAAATGTGAGGTTAATGTGATTTTAATTTGATATTGGTTGCTTTAGATTGTGAAAACAATGATATCACTTTTAGATTTTGTAATTAATTTTTTTTTTAAATGTTACCTTAAATAATGGTTTACATATAAACAAAATAAATAGATTTAGTAATAAAATACAAATTAGTCATACAAAAGTTTGATAATGTTTTCACCCAATTTTACATACAAACTTTTACATTAAAAAAACAATAAAGATTTATTTTTATTTTTATTTTTTTTCATGGAAAAGTTTCTCTTTTATATTCAACAGTATATAAAGTGTTTACAAAGCAGCATTACAATCCATCTTGGAGACTCAGCAAGGTTTGACCACAAGACCTCCTCCCATCTGGAGAAAGGTACGCTTGTCTTTTTACCATCTGAGTTGTCTCACGGGACTAGGTATAAAGATAAATTGTATATTAACAAGCAAAATGATTTATTTTAAAAGCCATGTTAGACATCTGCGCCAACTTCATGTTGTAACAACTACAAACCACCTTTCACCTTTAAAAATATGTTAGAGTCCGTCCAATTTGAAATATTGAATTTGTACCAGTAAAATGGCATATAAAGGTGTTGTTCTTCTCTGACATCTATATGGATGGATTTCTAAAGGACTTCACAAAAACATGAAGTCACTAAACTAATCTCCGCAATAAGATGAGTCTTCCCCAATGATGAGAAGGTTATGTCAGTATTGTCAGCCATGTGAGGAGGGTACATCGTACGCATGGCTCTTCCCATTTAATTTCATAGCCAGAGATGGAGTAATGAAGTACTACGTGTTAATTTTATGTTTTTAATTTAATTTTTTAATTTAATTATTATTATTTTTATTGTAAATGTCACGTCCAAGCCGGGGAAATTTGTCAAATTGACGGTTTCCACCAATTAAAAATCAACAATAACGATTTTAAAAAATTAAAAAATATTTCTAGATTTTATAAAAATTCAATTTAATACAAAATGTATTTGTAACATTATAAAAACTTTAGAAATTTAAAAAAAAAATGGTTTAAGTCAATAGCTTTCGAATTACAATTGATCGTTATATATCCTGTGGGAGGTAGGTATAATAATGAAGGGATGAAGTAAATCAATTTAAGAAATCAAGGAAAATAAAATAAATCTAAAGATTAATTTAATACACACATGTGCAAGTAATTACCGAATTGGAATTTAAGGTAAGAATGGAATAAAGCTAAAGGAATGGGTATGCATAGAAAGGAATCTAGAGTCTAGTTAACACTAGTCTAACTATGAGAAGATTCATATTTTAACTCAACTCAGATTTAGTAAGACGTCAATCATAAATTGGAAATAAGGGGAATAAAGAGACAACTATGAGTGATTTAAAGAGCGTTTTTAGGAAGGGTGAGGGAAATTGACTTTTATCAAAACAAATTATGGAATTACTTGTGCAACTAAGGGAAGGGGTGACAAGTGTATGGGGGAAATAATTCTAAATTATTTAATTAAAAAGCGAACTAATTGTGTAAGTGCGGATGTGTCATGCGGAAATTCTATAAAACAAATGGCCTAAATGAGAAATGGACACACTAGTTATGGGGAAGGTTATGTTGCAGAAATTTTGACTGGTTTTACTTGTGAGAGTTGGGATACCTAGCTTGAGAGAGAGTGGTGGCTCTACCTTGCGAGGCAAGCTGGGAGCTAAAGGAATTTTGTGTGTGTGTGTGTGTGTGGCCCCTTTGCGACTCGGGGGGATAAGGGGGAAGAAGAGTACCCCTAGCATTGGCTAGGAGGTACTGGTGAAGTCTCAACGATTAGCAGTCGGGAGGTCGGACGGAAAGCCTTATTGGAGGAGCATCTCGCCTACATCATCTTCGGTTATGGTATTCTTAATTGATTTTTTATTTACAGTTGTGTTAATATTTTATTCGACATATAACGTTCTTATAATTTCGCTTTAAACAATGATTGAAAATTTGATATTGAAATGTAATGATTCTTGATGGGTTGAGTAGTTTAGAAATGAGACTTGATATTACTATCATGCAAACCAAGATTTGGAACCTCCTTAACTGCCCTCCATTATTTTAATTTTCCCTAAATCTTGATTCCTAATGGTTCCCGACTAGTTGGGATTACCCGAGGAAATGTTAAAAACTAGTTGATGGCTTTGAACGAAATTTTTCCTAGCATTTTCTTTATTTGCCTTGTGTTTTTGAAACCAGAATACCCTTTGTCTCACATAAATGTGGGTCTGCATTTTGGATGGATCTCACTCATCGTTTTCCTTATTTACCTCTATGTTTTGTTTTAAAACTGGATTGTGATTTTTAATCCTCGTATTACTTGGATACCACTCTGAGTATCCTCCTCTTTCAACTGTGTTTTTCCTCCGCCTGGAATACCCATCATTGTGAAATCTCCTGGCGAGATTACTTTGAATCCTCTATGTTTTTGCACATAAATAATTTTCCCAAAGTTTGTGAATTCACCCTATTATATTCCTTTGAACCCTCTATGTTTTTGCACATAAATAATTTTCCCAGAGTTTTTGAATTCTCCCTGCTATATTCCCTTTGAATCCTCTGCATTTTTTCACATAAATAATTTTCCCATAGTTTGTGAATTCGCCCTGCTATATTCCTTTGAATCCTCTGCGTTTTTGCACATAAATAATTTTCCCAGAGTTTGTGAATTCACCCTGCTATATTCCTTTAAACCCTCTACGTTTTTGCACATAATTAATTTTCCCAGAGTTTATGAATTCACCCTGTTATATTCCTTTGAATCCTCTGTGTTTTTGCACCTAAATAATTTTCCCAAAGTTTGTGAATTCCCCCTGCTATATTCCCTTTGAATCCTCTATGTTTTTGTACATAAATATTGCCCAACAATTGTGAATTTGCCCTGCTATATTCCTTTGAATCCTCTATGTTTTTGCACATAAATAATTTTCCCAGAGTTTGTGAATTTTCCCTGCTATATTCCCTTTGAATCCTCTGTGTTTTTGTACATAAATATTTTTCCAGCAATTGCGAATTCGCCCTGCTATATCCCTTGAATCCTCTATGATTTCATATATAAAATTTTCCCTATGTTGTGATTTCGCCTTATGATCTTATCTGGAGGGTTCTCTGCATATTTATTACAATTTTGCTATGCATTTTTCTTAACCTTGACCTGTGAATTTGCTTGGGTTCCACTCTGCATTACCATTTACTTCCCTTGTGTTTTACTCAGCAGTGTTGTGGACTCGCCCTGCATTTTACTCAGTGTTATTTTGGACTTACCCTACTACTTGCTCAGCAATATTACTAAATCTCTTGAGCCAACTTCGGGTAGTTGTTTATAGTTATGAAGGGGGGTGAGATTTTCCTTCTAGTTGGGTCCAATAGGTTGTGGATCCCTTGTCATTTGGATATGCGAGGAACAAGCCTTGAATTATCTTTTGATGTAAGGACGGTTGGGTTCTTCTTTTAATTATTTAAAAAAAAACAATTTAGTTAGGAATGGATTATTATATCTATGGCCTAGTTAAGGATGGTATGGCTTTATGAAAGGTTATAATTTTGCAGTGGTTAGCTCCTAATTGTCAATCCTTTTAGAAGGATGAAAGAATTAAATTAATAAAGAAACCATCAAGAGGGGTGGTGTAGGATTTGTTGTGTACATAGTAAACCTTATCTTGCTGAGAAAAACTTCTCCATAGGTCATTCCTTGATTTTTAACATTAGATGGTAATTATGTCGACTATTGATTTATGTTATTGTAGTTGGACGCTTGATGATGGCTAATTGTGTCAACTAAATTGATACAAGTTAGTGTAGAATGGAATATTGATGGAATGTTTCATAGATGGCTAATTGTGCTCCTTAACTAATGTGTTTTTGTAATAGAATTTGTCACGTCGTGAATTTAATGTGATGTATGAGGGTTAAAGGAATGGATTTCCTTGCGCCATGAAATTAATAGGACATATGATGGGTTATGTGATTTGCTTACCCTTGTGCAATGAAAATAAAATCGATGATTACCTTTGCGCCATGGAATATGCTAATTACTAAGTAATTAGATTGTTTTGCACTATGGAATAATGATGATGTCTAAATGGTTAAGTTATTAGATTTTGTTGCGCTATGGAACAAATGTTGATGTGTAAAGGATTAAGTAATTAGATTTCTTTGCGCTATGGAATAATGATGATGTATAAATGATTAAGTTATTAGATTTTGTTGCGCCATTGAAATAGTGTTGATGTATGATTTCTTAAGTGATTAGATATTTGCGCACATTGAAATAACGTTGATGTATGTTTAAGTAAGTGATTAGATTACTCTTGCACCATGAATAACGCATGTTTAAGATTGATTTATTGACCTAGTTGATTTTGTCTTGATGGGTTTAGTGGGACTTAGACACCTCCTTGTTCCTTAGAAAAGTCACCATCCCTAAGACATTAAATGGTCAAAATCAATCGGATGAATCATGGGATTGATCGTTGTTTATCTATCCTGGAGGTCCTAACCTTGTAGGGTAGGCTGGGTGGGTAGTCATTTTAATATTTAGTGTCTGGTTGATCATTATTTATAATTTTCTTCAGTTGATTGTGATGTGTTGAACTGCATCGCTATTTATGCTTATGTGTTGAACATGTGTCGTTGGTATTTATGTTAATGTGTTGGCCTTGTATCGTTATTAATTATGATTTCGTGTTGATCATGCGTTTCTAGGAATTATGTGTTGACGTTTATTTCCTAATGCTAAAAAAAAAACATAAATATTTACCTTTTGCACATCGCTATTCGTTGTCGTAACGAAGGGGTTGTTACACTCAACCACCATCTTTGGCTTATACACACCATTGAATGGGTGTGTACTTGTTGCATACCAATGCACTTCAATTGCAATAATATCATCATTTTCTTTTTCAATCTTTATAACATTTGCAATCCAGAATGGATAACCATGTGGATCTTCAATCACTAAGACTACAATCATGATACCCTCCTTAATATCTTGTACTAAACCCATGTAAAGGTCTTCCATGGCTTCACATTGTGCACGTGACCTTCGCGAACCAATATACATTTTTCTTTCCTCCGCTTGTGTAAACTCAATAGCACCTTGAGATTCTTGTTGTTCAACAATGTTTGTTTCTTCAGATTCATTTGCCATATTTTGTGGCCAATGAAATGGAGTCTTCAACAATGTATCTTCATTTTTTGAGCTTGAAATTATGTCACTTTGACTATTGAAAAAAGACTCCCACCAAACAGAATCAGCAACATCAAATTACCCATATGTATATTTAATGGAATTTTGTGTTTCTTTCAGGCATTCAAAATAATCTACATCTCTATTACGCCTCTGTGCGTTATGGATTTCAGCAACTGATTGTAAAAATAATAACTTTGATGCAAATATTGGATGATCTAGAATGAACTTCAAAAATGCTAAACCTGATGAAGGTCCCCATTCTGCAGTAGTTGAATACTTCTTTCTCCATATAAGTGTTTTCCCATCAACTTTTTTGAAACAAAATTGATGTTGGAAGCTAATGTCATTAAGTTGTTCAATACATTTTTCTTCACGATGAGATACCTGAATAAATCTTCGCATGTCAACAGTTTCTTCTAATATATGAAAAATAGGCTCTTGAATGTATCATTTCTTAATACATTCAATCAATGATGGTAGGCTTCCAACATTTTTCCTCTTCAATGTTACTAAAAAATGATTGAACATTTGATCAATATGATCATGAGTGTGTCCAACAAGAAGGAAACCAACTTTCACCTTTTGAAAGATTTCCAGTTCAACAAGCATGCTTAGATATCCAAACATAATTTGATTTTTATTTTCATGACTAGTGTTGTCCAACTGTAGATAGATAACTTGAGGAAGATTTCTAGACCAGTGAATGAGCACATGATGAATTATGGTGATGGTCATATTTTCATCAATATGAATATTTGGAGCTGTGAAGTAAACCATCCAACACATTTTTCCATTGAAAACCATACAACCAACCAAGTGAAACTGAATGAAATTATCTTCCTGTAAATTTTTGGGTGTACGGACAAAATGTGGTAGAAGTGTGTTCTTCTGGTCCATGCCATCAATTATCACACCTAAATACTTGTTTGGAGCATCATAACACTTCTCTCAATGTTTTTATAACTTTTTCCTTTCACTTGATTATTTATTTCGATGTTCTTGAAGTGATTTGACTATGGAATCTACACATGACATAAAATGAGAATATTGACCATATGTTTTCACAGTTGATAACTATCCAATTTAAAAAATATATATTAAATGCATACCTCTTTCTGCCCCTTCAAATTTATCTCTTCTTAATTTAAGAGTAGCACATATACTACAAATCCTCATCCTTGACTTCTTAGGAATACAGACATTGTTGAATTGCTTCTTCTATATTCTTGTAAAATATGCATATGTAATAAAATTACTATTTCCTTCAACACCTTCGGCATATCATTTGTACAAGTTGTAGATTTCTGTCCTAGAGAAATTATATGGAATATGTATTGTGTCTCTATCTAGCATACACTCTCCGTGTTTGGAAAAGAAATCACACATCCATGACAATGTAGTGTTTGTTAATGGCCCACTCTCTCGTCCATGATGTACCTTTGAATAAAATGAAGGATCTTTTTCCAACCTTGTTACTGGATTCTTGATAGACGAAGATTACCAATTGAGTGAATTTTTTTGAAATCCTTTCTGCAAAGTAAAATATTCCCAATGTGAAGACCATATCCTGTCTTGTTGGATATCATGCACCCCATCAAATATGAATTTTGAATGCTCTTATTCATGGACAAATATGTCTTCCTTTTATTCAAGGCATACATGTAGTCCATGATTTTCAAACAATTATTTTGACAACATTCATTTGAAATAAATTCACTTATGGAAATTGATTTAGTGAGAAATTATTTCCTAGACCTTGCATAACTAGAATGATTTGGATTGATATAAAAAATTATGGTCCTAGTCCTAGACACAATTTTTCTTTGCAATGTCTCCACTATTTCATCATCCTCACTAGAATGATTTTCCTCATCACCAGAAGGAATATCAAGCAAAACATTGTCAGGAGACTGAAAAATAGAATGTCGATCACCTTGATTTTTTGCAGTCGAATGATTGAGAACATGATCTTGATTCCTAGGTCCATCATCTTCATTGATAATCTCGTTGATGAGAGTAATATCAAAATCACTAGACAAATGATTACCATCCTCACCAATGTCATTGGATCTTCCATGAAAATATTCACTTGAAGGAAAATCATCATCACCCATAAGACTATCAATGCCATTAAGATTCTCACTTGGAGAAAAAATTTCATCATCGTCATCAACATTTTGAAAAATTTTGAAAATCCTCATTTGGAGGAAAATCATCATCAACATTGTGTCCACCATTGACATAATCATCTTCACTGATTTCAAAATCCCCACTTGAGGGAAATTTTTCATCATCCTGCTTGGTGCCTTGAAAATCTTCATCAGTATCTTGAAAATTCTCACTTGGAGGAAAATAATCATCATCAACATTGTTGCCTTTTAATTTCTCACTCGAGAAAGAGTGTCCACCAATGGCATAATCATCTTCACTACTTTAAAAATCCCTACTTGAGGGAAATTATTCATCATGCTCATTATTGGCTTGAAAATCCTCACTTGGAGGAAAATCTTCATCATCCTCATCACTACCTTGAAAATCCTCACTTGGAAGAAAATCATCACCAACATTGCTTCCTTTAAATTCCCCATTCAAGAAATATTGTCCACCATTTCCATAATCATCATCACTACTTTTAAAATCCCCACTTGGGGGGGATTCTTCATCATCCTCATTTGTGCCTTTGAAATCCTCACTTGGAGGAAAATCTTCATTGGTACCTTCAAAGACCTCACTTGGAGGAAATTCATCATCACCAACATTATTGTCTTTAAATTTCCCACTCAGGAAAGAGTGTCCACCATTTTCATAAGTATCTTCAATACTTTTAATTTATTTCCACTTGAGGGAAATTCTTCATCATATTCATTGGTGCCTTGGAAATTTTCATCGATACCTTGAAAATCCTCACTTGGAGGAAAATTATCATCCCAATCATTTAAACATTGATCATATTCTCCACTTCGACCTACATTTTGATTATTTTCATTATTATTAAACTGTTGAATAGATTGATCACCATCATATTCCTCCTATTTATCATCGGTGCCTTCAAAGTCCTCTAATTTAGGACTTTCCTGAGGAACATGTTGAATAATATTGCTTGCACTATGATCAAACTTATGACTAGCTGAAAAATATGACGCCTCATTTGCATTACAAGCATTACCATCACATTTTCTAGTTCCAACAGAAGAGGTATGTGAACAATTTTTTGATGCCTCAAAAATAAAATCTTTTTTATTTGACGAAGCCATCACTTCTTACTAAGAACATAGAATGATACAAATGTGCACCCTCCCAATGGCATTCTTATAACTTGCAGAATGATATTTTCCCTCTAAAATCCCC
>ML809295.1:298403-309169 GCA_009831015.1 Picea engelmannii | reverse complement strand
GTTTTTCCATCAGATTGAGGATGATAGGATGAGCTATGAGCCAATTGAGTACCCAAACAAGAAAATAATTATGTCCAAAAATGTCCAGTGAAGATGGGATCTCTGTCACTTACAATAATATTTGGGCTTCCATGTAGCTTTTGGACTGTCTCCATGAATGCAGTGGCAACTATACTGGCTTTCAAGGGATGAGAGAGTGCACAAAAGTGTGTGTACTTGGTCAGTCTATCAACAATCACCGTGATGACACTCTTTCCTTTAGACTTTGGTAACCCTGTGATGAAATCCATGGAAACCTCCTCCCAACGTTGACTTGGGATGGCTAATGGTTGTAAAATACCTGGGGTCTTAATTGTTTCCACCTTATTTTGTTGGAAAACCAAACATTCTACCACAAACCTTTGAACATCAGTTTTAAGGCCATCCCAAAAAAAAATCTTCTTGACCCTATGGTAGGTTTTCAAAAATCTAGAGTGCCCTCCTACCGGAGAGGTGTGAAATTCCAATAGTACCTTTTGTTTGAGTTGGGAGTTCTTAAATAAATATAAGTGATGTTTGTACCATAGTGAATAATTTTTCCATGTAAATGTATATGATGCACTGGAATCTTGTTGCAACCTTTGAATGAGATTCCACAGATTTTTGTCATTCTTCCATTCATCCCTCGCTTCTATTATCCAATCAGGTTGGATGATCGAGATAACATAGAGAAAGGCCTCAATATTTTAATCCTTTCTTGAGAATGCATCTGTCGCAACATTTTTCTTCCCTTTTTTATAGATGATTTCAAAATCATAACCCAATATCTTGGTGACCCATTTTTGTTGTTATTCTGAAGATAGTCTTTGTTCCAAGAAGTATTTAAGACTATCATAATCTGTTTTGACCTTGAAGTGCCTACCTATTAGGAAAGGGCGCCATTTCTTCAATGCATGTAGTATTTCCATAATTTCCTTCTCATAAATGGGTTTGTGTAAGTCATTTCCCTTGAGTGGTCGACTTTCAAAAGCAAGGGGCCTTCCTTGCATTAGAATAGCACCAATGTCATTTCTCAAGGCATCACATTCCAGAATAAAGGTTTTTATGAAGTCTGGTGTGGTCAAGACAGGAGCTTTGCACATCACCTCTTTAAGTTGTTCAAAAGCTTGAGTTGCCTCTGGAGTCCATGAAAATGCATCCTTCTTAGTTAATGTCATTAAAGGTGTTTGTATTCTTCCATAGTTCTGAACAAACTTGCGGTAGTAACCTGTCAAACCCAAAAATCCTCTAAGATTCTTCAATGTTTTGGCAATCGTCCAGTCCATCGTGGTCTACCTTGACACCTTCATGAGATATAATATGACCCAAATACTCTACCTCCTTCACCCAAAAGAAACATTTGGATGGTATGGCATATAGTTGTTGCTCCTTTAGTAGTTGTAGCACCTTCTCAACATGTCGCACATGATCCTCCCAAGACTTTCTATAGATTAGTATATCATCAAAAAATATTAACACAAATTTTCGAAGGAAGGGATTGAAAATGGAATTCATTAACCCTTGGAATGTGAAAGGTGCATTTTTAAGGCCAAAAGTCATGACCAAAAATTCATAATGGTCGTCATGAGTTCGGAAATTTGCTTTTGGGATATCTTCTTCCTTCATTCTAATCTGATGATACCTTGAATGGAGATCCAACTTTGTGAAATAGATTGTTCCATGTAGTTCATCTAACAATTCATCAATGACGAGAATGGGAAACTTATCTTTAATAGTGATCTTGTTGAGCTCTCTATAATCTGGACACATACACCATGAGCCATCTTTCTTGAGTACCATTACCACCGGTGCAGAGTAAGAACTTTGGCTAGGCCTAATAATGCCAGCCTCTAACATTTATTCAACCATACACTCAATTTCACTCTTCTAGGTATGAAGGTATTTGTAAGGCCTGATGTTATGAGGAACACTCCGAGGAATTAGGTGAATAGCTTGATCATGATTTCTAGTGGGTGGACGACCTTTGGGAATATCTTCAAATACTTTGGAATGCTTATCAATGATCCCTTGGAGATATAGGGGAATAGATGGCTTAGATGTCTGAACATATAGTGAGCATAGTTGTGAAATTACACCCTAATGCCCCTTTTTCAATAATTTTGTCATGCCATTAGAGCTTATCACCTTACTGGGTTTCCCTATGATACCCCTTAACTCAATTTCTATTCCTTCCAATGAAAATTTCATGAAAATTTCTTGAAAATTAAAATCCATTGTTCCTAATGATTGTAACCATTGGATTCCTAGTATGAAATCATCACCACCCATGGGTATAGAAATCATTGGAATATTCATTACATATTCCCCCATAGTAAGATTGATCTTATTTCATTTTCTTGAGCAATTATTGATAGTTCCTTGCTAGCAGGAAAATCCCCCCTTTAACTACACCAGGGTTTAAGATGTAGACAGAGTGAATGGTCCTCTAAAAGTCAATCTAGTTTCTACTCTACCCTAAACATACCAAAATAAATGAAAGGAAAACAATAGGAGATAATATCATGTAACTGTGCCTTTTATCTCATGTTTAGTGATGATCTCCTCAAGCTCTGTAGCTCCAAAGACTACAAGCCTCCTCCCAAAGCTGACCTGCATCCAAAGATAGGAAAACAAGGGCTACAAGCATGTTATTCCTATTCCTAAATTAGGGTTAGATATCAAATTCCATATGTAAACCAAAAGAGAATACATAAAACATCATGATTTGGGACAGGGAAAAGAGATTATTTTATTCATCAAACAAAGACTGAAACTTACAATCTGTGTCGGCCACCATTCTGTGAACCTAGTCCGTGCTCCTCTTTACAATGCTCCAAGTACACCTTCAATACACCTCTTTTAACAATATTCTTATCTCCTCAAGGTAAGGGAATGGATTGGATGGAAAAAAAGGGGCTACAAGGGAATGTTGAGGAAGTAACTCACAAAAGCTTGAAAATGCTTGGGCAAGGAAGGGAGATGGAAAATGGGCAGAGTTTCATTGTTCTAGTGCTTGTTCTAGAAATGAGACCCCAACACCTCCTTTTGTATGAAAAAAGTATGGTTATTCGGTTGGGAGACGGTCTATAGCAGGTGAATTGGTTGGGAAACCTCCAATATCCCATGAATTTCACTGAATTCCTTACAACTTTTTAATTTTTGCAACTTTTGCAAGCATGCGCGGGTTTTTTAGTGTGCAACAAGCGTATGTACGCGGGTTGTATAGCATGCAGCAAGTGTATGTATGTGGGTTGTAGTGGTGCAGGGTGTGTACATGCTCTAAAAAATGGTTTTTAAAGAAGAGTTCCTCAACAGTGCTTTGGCAAAATATGCAAGTAAGAGGGCCAAGGCCACGTATGCATGAATAGGGAATTGTAGGGATGTAATAGATACTCCCTAATGGAAGGGTGTGCTCTGTCCACGGGAGACTCTCTTTGTTGTCGAAAAAAGAATGTATATTTCCCATCCCCTCTTTTTGGAATATTTGATTTTTTTGTCTTTTTCAATTTTTTAAGAGCTTGAAAAAGAATAAAAGAATGTTACGTTACAAAGGAGGAACGAGTGTCGCAAGCAAGCATACTAGTTCCAAGTGTAAGGAACATACTGATGATCAGAACAAGGAGACATGTGCAAGAAAAGGACACTCAGGGAAAATTCCTCCATGGATCAAGGTGTTAGGTCGCGGAGGCAAGAAGTTCTACAAGGCTTGCGTATAAGGAATGCTTCAAAAGTTCAGTTGAGAGAAACATGGAGCCAACATTAGGCCAAAGACACAAAGATGAGACTCACAAATGTGATTAAGAAAGACACAATGAGACACCTTCTATGTAATTTTTACGAGCCCAAAGAAGGTAATCTCGATAATCTTTTCATGTTTAGAGAGTCTGAAAAAAACGCAAAAGAAGACTCCAGGGAGTACCTTTTTCGGAGATAGTGTAGTTGGTTTGAAAAAGGGATAAACTTGCACCGAAAAGAACTCTATTCAAAACCATTTTAACGAGTGTGACACAGACAAGATCACTCGAAAATATTTCCAATTTTAAGGAGTCTGAAAAGAGCTTAACGGTGGACTCATCCTTTTTCTGAGTTTAGTCTCCTTAGCCCCAAAAAGTATAAAAGTAACTGAGGAGAACTCTCCCAGCGAGACAAATCTCTCGAGGTGTACCTTTTTCTACTATAATCTACATGCTATAAAAAGGGTTAAACTCATGCCAGTAGATGTTCTTCTGGACCAATTTAACGAGTGTGAAGGAACAAGGTCACTCGGTGATATTTTCAATTTGAGGGAGTCTGAAAAGAGCTTAACTATGGACTCCAAGGGGGTTCCTTTTTCGTAAGTAATCTCGAAGGCCCGAAAAAGGTGATAAACCAAAACCAAGGAGAATGTTCTTTTTTCAAATATTTAGTCCATCAAGCCTGAAAAAGGGTTAAACTTACGCCTGAGAATACTCTTCTAGCAAACTGATGTTCCTAGAGCATACCTTTATTCGTAAAATTAGTCATCTGGACTGAAAAAGGGGTAAACTATCATCGGACAAATGTGCCTTCAAATTTGAGTTTGGTGAACGTGAAGGACAACGAGATTGCTCAGAAATATTTTCATTTTTAGAGAGTCTAAAAAGGGCTTAAAGAAGACTCCAGGGGGCTACTTTTCTTAGTTAATCAGACGATATCGAAAAGAATAAATACAGTCTCGTTGGATGTAGCTTTTGAATTTCAAAGCGAGCTTGAAAGACAACAAAACATTCTCATTAGGGAGTCCCGAGGGTAAGGCCTAGAATGATGGTGCATCAAACGGATGAGGCATTATCTCGTAATCATGACAGGACTAACAAGGACTCCCAAGCCTATAGTCATTACTGATAGCATGGACGCCAAAATGCAATAAGGATCTACATAGGGAATCCATGTAAAGGTAGGCTCTACCACCTAATTACGACACTTCTAGAGCAACAATGAAGGTTATTTGTCGCACTTCGATGGGGTCGATCCTATGGCAAAGCGAAAAAGACAACCAGATGAAAAAAGTGGAAATGAAATCCTAACTTATATGCAAAAAGTCAAAAAAATGACTTTTACCAAAGGATACCCAAAAAGTGACCCATCCCAGAAAATTACCAAACCAAATGGAAAAGAGTACTAGAACGTCCAATAAGAAACTCAGAAATGGAATCAAGTGCTCACCAAGCCATGAAAAATAAAAAAAGGGGTCAAAAACGGGCAAAAAGGGCCAAAAAGTATATAAATAGAAGTTGACATCTCATTTTTACCATTGCAATTTGAAAATCAACCAAAAGGTGAAAAGACCCCTTCGCTAAAAGAGTAGTTTCTGGGAGCTTCAGTGGAGGAAATGACCCTCTGCTTGGACCAAGTAAGTACAAATCCCTCCCTCTTGCAATTCAATTCATTTTGTATGATTTAATTTCATGTTTTGAGGGGGCGCGCTCTTGTAAAAAGAGTGGCCCTACGTGTACGGAGGTTTTCCAAGGACATCCCGCGTATGTACTCGGGAAAGAAACCACCAACCCACGTACATACGTGACTGTGTACAAAACAACCCGCATACACCTTTGCAAGCTTTGAAAAAATAAAATGCAAGTACTGACTCTCCTCCATTTTGCCATGAAACAGGATGTATGTTCACTGGAGGGAGAGGGAGCATGATTATATTGATATTTTTGTCGAAGAGGACCCTATATCCATTGTCGCACTGAAACAATGTGGTCTATGGAGGTTTTTCCAGTGTCTGTTCATGAGGGCACAACCTAGGTTGCTCAATGTTCTTGTGGAGTATTAGCATCCTGATGCAGAGGCCTTTATGCTAGAGGGTCAATCACTAACCCCAACTACAGAGGATATATACTTCTTGATTGGCCTCTCGAGAAGAGGGGAACCAGTTAACTTGAGGATGTTTCCCTCTGGGCCTTTCAACATCGAGGATTATTTTCGAATGCACTATGAGGCCGGCACTGAGAAGGTAGGTTCTTAGGTGCCAATCCACAAGATCACCAACCTATCTTTGTGTGTGATATTACTCTTGATCGGGTGGATTACTAGATCTGTGGCCCTTCACTAGGCCTCCCAGGCACACATGCATTGTGCCATTCAATGTTTGGAGGCCAACATTTTTTACTGGAGTATGACCATGTTGATGTGCATGAAGAGGAATCTTACAGAGTCTTGGCGGTGTACTAACAAAAACTTTGGGTTTGGTACCATTTTGTGTTCCTTCTTCTTCGAGAGGGTGCCCAGTCTCATCCCTAGAGAGACAGTACGAGGGCATGTAACCTCCTTCCCAGCAGTGACCAGGTGGGAAGGGTTGTTGCCTCGACGAGGTGGAGGGAGGACCATAGAGGCCTTCGATGACAAATTATTTGACTAGTGAGCATGATAGATCCCAGTGATTGAGGATTACCCATATGTCAGGATCAACTTCACCAAAGACATGGACATGCATGTACCTCCCGGCGAGGAGCGAGGTGAGATAGGTAACATACTTTTTAAAGTTTATTTAATTTTTAATTTTTGTGTATATCATTTTTATGTGTGTATAGAGTATTGACCTGTGTATATTTTGTGTACAGATGTGGGGGCTAAGCGACTAACGGACTTCGCTAAGAATCGGCGACGTCCTCGACCTGAGGCAGGGCTAGCAGCAACCTGGGGACCAACAGATGCAAGGGGACCCCCTGCTGGAGAGGCTGACAGAGTTTTGCGATGAGTGGAGAACAACCTCACTATGCTCACTTGTGTTTTACCTATGGCGGAGATTGAGGATCTCCCCCCCCCCCTCTATGTGCATCCTCATGTAGTAGGGGTGCCTCAGACATTGCTCCAGTTATTCATGTGTTTGTCCAACGTTGTTGTACACTATAGCAGGGCCAATAGGCCCCGTCCTTAGATAGTATAGACCTTTGATGTGTCGAGGAAACTTTTAGTATATGTATTTTTTTAGGGCATAATCCCAGCGTTGTATACTGAACACTTTTTGAGGCTTTCATGCCCACCTATGTACTCATGACACTATTTTTTGGAGATATATATATATATATATACATTTTTTCTATCTTATGGATGACATTTTACAAATGTATTTACATGTGTATGTGTGTGATTTTCTTTTATGTTCGTGCAATATTCCAATCTAAAATTTGATTAGATAGAGTATATGTTATATGATTAAATCTCCTAGGAACATGGATGTACGTAATGTAATCGAAATATCGTTCTAAGAGACATACCCTAAGGAATCGTCGATGCAGAGTGGGATCATAAACGCGGTAGACCCCATTTAACTGGGACACCATGAGTTGAGCATCTAATTAGACCCGGAGGTGAGAAATACCAAATGACAAAGCATCATGAAGCAATTCTATCACTGCGTTGTACTCGACAACATTGTTTGTGGCATTGCCTAGACAAATAGCTCCAGAAGATAGAAACTGGCCTCCTGGTGAAAAAATCACCCAAGCTGTGGAAGCAAGCCTCCGAGTGTGTCGGATAGCATCGTCCATGAACCTAAAATAAACCTCTGATTCAGTTAACATCTGCCACAGTGAAAAAGAAGACATAAATAACTACACATCCACAAAAAAAAGGACAAAAATGTATAAGAAATTATACATATATACACAAAGTCATCTAGGTGACCAACCTAAGAGTAGTACTTCTTGAGGTAGATCCCATTTCTAGGCTCCGCTAAGGAATTTCCCTCAAAATCAACCAGATGGTAAATGCCCTTCTTCAAGATCTATTTCACAATGAACGGTCTGAACCACATGGGTTTGAACTTGCCTTCCCCCAAGGGATCTTTGTCTTGATCATAGACCAAGACAAGATCGCCTTCGGAGAAAATCTAAGGACTAACGGACCGATCATATTGATACTTGACTCATTTCTTATGAGCCTCATTGGCTAAGGTTGCATCACAACGTTTCTCATCGAGTTGCTCAAGATATATAAGGCATTCCTCAAGCAGTGAAGTGTATGGCAGTAATTCCACTACCAAATTTAAAGAAGGAATTTGACACTCAATAGGTAAGACTGCTTCCATCCCGTATATGAATTGAAAAGGTGAAAAACTAGTGGCAGTCTTCATAGACATTTGTTAGGACCAAAATGTTGAATATAACATCAAATGCCAATTTGACTTGGCAGAATTGATCATCCGCTGAAGAATAGTCTTGAGAGACTTATTCACAACTTCAACCTGACCATTCACTTTCAGGTAATAAGGTGATGAATGTTCATGTTTAAACCCAAGCTTTGACGTTAATTCGGTCATCATTTGTTTTGGAAGTGACTTCCATGGTCATTGACAATATCCTTCGAGATACCGAACCTTGCTACTATATGATTAAATATGAAAAGAGTCTTTGTTTCACCATCATTGTTGAATGTTGACATAGATTCGACCCATTTGGTGAAGTAGTCTATTGCTATGATGATGTAACGATGCCCCATGGCTGAGTCAATGTCACATGTAGTATATCCAATCCCCCACTTGGTGAAAGGACCAATAGCAATGACAGGAAACATAGGAGCAGGATGTGCCCACATCTTCCGACAAAAGATCTGGCACGGGTGGCACTTGTTGACCACCTCCACACAATCCTTGATTAATGAGGGCCAAAAGTAACCTACACATAGAATATTTTGGGTTGTTGCCAACCTAGACAAATGACCGCCACATGTTCTACTGTGGCAGTCATTCAAAAAACGTTCCACCTCTTCATGGATAAGGCATCATCGAAGAATGCAATCTACACCTCGATGATACAAAGTGTCATCAAGTATAAGATAATTTTGTGCTTGATGTCGAATTCGTCGACGCTCATCACGGGAAGTATAAACCAAGCACTTCAAAGCTTGGAGATACACAAGTATATATCCATACCAAGGGTCCAAATATGCAATTAGAAAAAGATCTCCCTTAATAGGATATTCTTTGGGCATGATATCACTAGACTCGACCGGAAGTTCTGAAATAAGTTCGAAAAATACCAATGACTTTTTGGATTTCCCAGAAACAAAATCCAATTCAAATTCCTGGAGGATTACAATCCATCTACTGATATTTCCGCCAATGACCCGTCACATTAACACGTATTGGAAAGGGTTGATGATGGCGATGATGGTGGTCTTGTGAATCAAAATGTAGTGATGGAACCGTTGGACAGCATGGAGAGCTTCCAAAGCGAGCTTCTCGACGTGAGAATAGTTAAGTTCCAGTCCAACCAGGCCTCGGATAAGGTAATATATGACATGTTCTTCAAGCATATCATCTTCTTGAACCAAGATCATGCCGATGGTTGTCTCTATAGTGGCCAAATACAACAAGAAATCTTTGTTATAATCGGGAGGTCGGAACAGAGGGGCAGACGTCAAGGCACGTTTCAGTGCCTCAAAGGAGCATTGAATAGCTTCATCCTGTAATGCTCGTATAATTCTAAACATCATTAAGTTTCCTAAACATTTTAAGAAAGTAAACTGAAACAAAACTTCATAACATGATATTGACTTTTATAACAGCAACTTCGGTATCTTGGATTTATCAATAAATACTAAATTATTTACAGTATGAAATAAATACACAACTTAACAAGTACCTGGATCTGATGTTAATTTCTGATGCCTCTTTGCTTTGTTGCTGCCTTTCTTCTCCTTGCTACACAGATCAACCCTGCCACAAACAGGAAAATAACTGCCCAAAACTACTGTCCTCCCTGCCAACTAGGAAAACTACCTAGCTCCAGGATATCTACGGATATCCTGGCCCTCTATACCCAAAACCTCCATCAACACAGTGCCCATGTATGTTCTATTGTAGGGTGTTGACCCTGGTTCTGATAGGAGGGGTGGAGGCATTTCCCACCGAGTATCCTCCATTGTAGGGTGTTGACCCTGGTTCTCATAGGAGGGGTGGAGGCATTTCCCACCGTGTATCCTCTGAAACCTGAAGTCCTGGGAGGACGCTGTTGGTTCACTCTCCCCAAGACGTGTGATGAGGACTGTCAGTTGCCTGCTAGGGAAGCTTGGTCGAGATAGCGACACTTCCACTCACGGGTTCTATTTGGAGTTAGGTCAGTATAGCTGACGCTCCAAGATAGTCTAGCAGAGGAAGGATAGGAATGGAGTTGGAAGTAGGTTAGGGAGGAAGGATGAGTAGAATAGTTGAGACTATATGGGGATCTGTCTTGTGGTGGGATTTGATGAAGAGAAATGTGTATATATGAATATTCATTAGCTAAACTACAGCTGTGTAAAATAAAATTGTTAAACCGGATAATTGTGATGAAAGAATTTCTTAAACAATTGATTAATTGTCGTCTTTTATAAAAGACTAGTCTTGTTGACTGGATTGAATGAATACATAACTTATTAAAGAATGACAGTTGATTATTAGTACATGCACAAGGTTTGCATGTACTAGCTACACATGCATTTCTTGTGCGTATACACTAGTATGTATGAGTTTTCTTGACTTACTGATATTGTCGGTTACTTATTGTGAATGTGTGAACCATACTCTTTTCCTTTATACCATCAGACACCTTAAACTTCGAGACGAAGTTTCTTGAAGGGTGGGTGTATGTAACGACCATGATTGGATACATGCTTAAAGATTATTAAGTAAGATTTAATCAAAGAAATTAATTATGTTTAACTGAGTAATAATTCAAACTACAGATCACATTTAATGACCTGTGAAATAAAATTAAAAGATCAATGAAAAATGATATAAAAAT
>ML809295.1:284076-298353 GCA_009831015.1 Picea engelmannii | reverse complement strand
GCTTAAAGATTATTAAGTAAGATTTAATCAAAGAAATTAATTATGTTTAACTGAGTAATAATTCAAACTACAGATCACATTTAATGACCTGTGAAATAAAATTAAAAGATCAATGAAAAATGATATAAAAATGGTGGCGTATGAAGGGAGGGATAGCCATGGATCCCGAGAAGATAAAACATTAACTAATGACGAAGGACGAAGGACGGAGGGTGGTTGAAGGAGTAACTGCGTGAGTCGGCAGGGAGGAATAAGGGACGGGAAGAGGGGGATGTGCGCACCATTCGACGGGAGGGGACGGAATGGATGTTGTGGACTGTTGTATTGGTTGTGAGCCTGTGTTATTTTGTGGACTGTTGTATTGGTTGTGATCCTGTGTTATTTTGTGGACTGTTGGCTTGATGTGAGCGAGGAACAGAGTGTTATGGACTGTGACTTTTGATCAGGGGAGGCACTGAGTTGCTGGAGGTTTTGGGCACAGAGGGCCGGGATATCCGTAGATATCCTGGAGCTAGGTAGTTTTCCTAGTTGGCAAGGAGGACAATAGTTTTGGGCAGTTATTTTCCTGTTTGTGGCAGGGTTGATCTGTGTAGCAAGGAGTAGAAAGGCAGCAGCAAAGCAAAGAGGCATCGTAAATTAGCATCAGATCCAGGTACTTGTTAAGTTGTGTATTTATTTCATACTGTAAATAATTTAGTATTTATTGATAAATCCAAGATACTGAAGTTTTTATAAAAGTCAATATCATGTTATGAAGTTTTGTTTCAGTTTACTTTCTTAAAATGTTGAGGAAACTTAATGATGTTTAGAATTATATGGGCATTACACATCCCAGTAGAATGGGACCCCTATATTCAAGAGACGCATAAACCCTTTAGTGATCTCGGCATAATTCACGACAAAACGCCAAAGAAAATTCGATTTCCCCTGCAGGCTCTGGAGTTGGGGTATCGTGCATGGGGGAGGCAATTGAAATATCACCTCAACCTTGAGAGGATCGACCATGATCCATGATGTCAATACAATAAAACCTAAGAGACGACCTGACGTCACACAGAAAATGCACTTGCTAGGATTCAAGCGAATCTAATGGTAGCGACATCGCTCAAAGATTAGTTGAAGATGGGCGGAATGATCAGATATCTTGCGAGAGCATGATGCTAGATCATCAAGATACACCTCGAATATGTTTCTAAGGTCGTGAAAAGAAAACGACATGGCCCACTAAAAGGTAGATCCATCATTCTTCAGGCCAAAAGGCATATTTCAATACGCGAATGATCCCCAAGGAAAGAAAAAAGTTGTTTTATGTTGGTCATCAGGTTTGATTTGAATCTGATTGTATCCCGAGAAACCATCCATGAATGAAAATACCTCGTAGCCTGTGCACTCATCCACAATATGATCGATGAATGGGTAGGGAAATTATCTTTTAGACAGGCCTTAATCAAATCATTGAATTCCATACATACGTGAATCATGTCATGTTTCTTATTAACCGGAATCTGGTTTGACACCCATTCCGTCAACTGTACAGGGTAGATAAAACTGGCTTTGAGAATTTTTTCTACTTCTGCCTTGATTGTTTCCGCTTTTCAAGGATTGACTGAATGAAGCTTCTGTCAGACCAGTTTGGCATCAGGATAACTCGTAATTTCATGCTTGAAAATTCATGGGTCGATGCCTGGCATCTCCTCGTAAGACCAGGCAAAAACGTCGTTGAACTCTTTGAATAACTCGGTGTAAGTACAAATCTCTTCAAGGGAGAAATTTGCTCCGACGAAAACATTCTCGACAACACCAGGGGTTTTAGAGATATAGATTGGAATCGTTGTATAAATTCATTCCATGTTACCCTCGAAGTAAACTTTGTGTGTATCCAAAGGATTGATAGGACAAGGATTATCTCCATTCACGGTCAAAACAAATTCTCCCGCCTCTATTCTCCTTAACTCGGGAAGGGACTAAGATCTATGATGTAGATCATCCCAAGGTTTGTTGAGACCAGCCATTGCCTTGAGAATTTCCTGGTCAGAGGGAAAGTCCAAGTCTAAAGGATATTGAGTGGCAAGATAACCTTTAGCTCAGGAAGGCTCGAGAACTAGATCTATCTCCTGTGTGGGATTCGGATCGGGGTTGGTCAAATTCTGTTGGACAATGTTGTACGCAACCTCAGCCACAAATAAGGGCATGGGCATGTTGCAATACCCTATCCCTTCCATCGAGGCTGATGGAGAAGGTAAAGTCCATGGAATATTAAAGTAGCTCGTTCAAAACAACGATACTTGCAAAATTGCAGCCCTTGGCTGGTCGGGAACAGTCGATATCAGCCTTACATCGCTAGAAGGCAATGGGTAATCAAAAGTGCCCATCAATGGCGGAAACAAACCGACACCTAAGTTGATAGTGTATTATCAATCATCGAGACCATGGAAGCCCCCGATGAAGGGTCAAGACAAGAGAAGGACAATTGGTCGATGGTCACAATCCAGCCCTCGTGCAAAAAACATGAGACCTGAAAAACCGTAGCAACCACTGCATGCATCGCATAAGTCCAACTCCTTCCTAACAACAGGTTGTAGTCGAGAGGCGCATCGACCACTTCAACTTCGACACACACGGTTTTACCTCCCAACTGCATGAGGAAGGAAGGAATAATTTTGTGTGGTCTAAACGATTGCCCGTCAAACGCTGTAAGAAAAGTAAGCGACAGAGACAACTCAGGTTGGCCAATGGCCTTCCAACATGCCAATGACATCACGCAAGTCAAGGCACCCTCATCAACCACTATACAGAAAATTTTACGTGTAAAATATTTCATGGTGTAAGCCACTACTATCTGAAAGGCAACGTGGTGAGGAAGATGGAGTTTTAAGTCGGTTGGATCGAAAACGATCACTCTTGGGTTAAAATTCTTTGTCGCTCCCAAGGCGGATAACAAAGCTTTTCTCTACGAGAGGAAACTCTGGAGGACCTCCAATGCTGGCATCACTCAAGGGGTCTATGCCAGATCCTCTACAACATAGTAGTTATGGGAATCCCTTGAGTTTGGATTATGGAAATCCATTGCATTTGGATTATGGGAAGCCTTCTTAAACGCACCTTTAAGGAAGCGAGTCATCATTTCGTACACCACCTTCTTTATTTGGAGAGGATTCGGAGGTTTAATGGCTTCCTTGCCCTTCTCGGTAGATTCTGGCATTTCGTATTCTTGGGCCCTTGTCGCTAAATGAGCCCTTGTCGCTAAATGGGATTCTGCAAGACGAGGGCACATATGAGTCGAGTGGTCTTCCATGCAAAGATTACACGGATACTTTGAATTCTTCTTCTCCGTTTTTCCCCCGCTATCATTATTGGTAGACATTTTATCCCCTTTACCCTTCTTATTTCATTGTTTCTTCTTTCCCTTGGGTTGTTGATTAGCCTTGGGATTCGTCGACTGCACACTGTGTACATTCGACGTCTGGGTAGGGGGAACATCCAAACTCGGAGTCTGACTAGCTACAGTATGTTGTATCGACAATTGTTGCAATTGATTCGATAACAGGTCTGTGGAATTGATTTACGCTGAGCCCACAATACCATCAGCATGGGGTTCAGACTTTTTATTGGCCTTATCGAGAGTAGATCGTGGCACATCTGGCAAGATCTCATAGAGCATGTTAAACTAAGAGTATATCAGTTCAAGATGTTGGGCTCTCATAATCGCCTCCTCTTCTAAAAACACTATGGACATCGCTACATCCTTGGATAGGCAAGATACAAAAGACTTCAAGAACCACTCGAGAAAGAAAGAAAGAGGGACCTTGACCTTAATTAAGCTCTTTCTACGCTGCCATTCTCGGATATGATCAGAGATGTGTTCGACCTTGTTTTTCTCAAAGTTGGCCAACAATTCAGTGCCAACATCGTATCTCACAGATAACTAGAAATGGTTAAAGAAAACCATCGCCAAGTCATTGAAGTAAGAGTACCTTGAGCCATCGAGCTCAATATACCACTTCCCAGCACCCCCTAAAGAGTGCATTGAAAAAGGTGCAACTGGATAGAGTCGTCCTTCAATGAGTTTGATGAGCACCATAAATGAAAAGTCATCACATGATCACATGGATCTTCGTCGGGATTTCCCTCAAATTTCGAAATATCTAAAGGTAACTTCATCAGCATGGGGGGGCCAACGCGGATCATGAAAAATGGGGTTGTTCAGTAATATCGACAAGTCTGGCAGATGTAGAGTTTTCAGAAATGGTATTTTTGGTTGTGAACTATTTACAGGAAAAGAGGGTCCTAGATTTTGACTGGCACCAGGTTGTCAAGAAAATTTGGATTGTTGGCCAGGGTTTTGGTAGAAATTGTGGTCATAACCAGCATAGGGGAACTGTGTATGTTGGGGTGTCATCAGTTGATCCCGAAATTGGACGACATATCATGTGCGGGGATTTCTCCCTTTATTGTGTTCCAAGGAACATGGAAGAGAATTCCCCCAGCCAATCCAATAGGCATGGGTACGGAGCCTTGCCTGAGGTTCCATTGAGCATGGAAAGGGTTGCCCGCGAATGACATTCCTTGCAAGGGAACCAATCCCTGCCAAAGATTCCAAAGACCTTGTGTGGAGAAAACTCCAGTCGTCTCTCCCTATGAAGGAATAGTACCTTGCACTAGGTTTTGTTGACAAAAATTGAGGTTTCCCCCAGTCGAGACAGCAATCGAAGAAAAATCATTGTTCCCAAACACATCGAACAAAGAGAATGGCATAGATCCAATCGGTGTTGTATAAGACAAAGTTCCTAAACTACCTCCACCAAACAAGCTATAATTAGTGTTTGGCCCAATTGGTTGTTAAAAAACACCATCGAGTGAAGGGGATGGAGGAGGTATATGACCCCCACGATAAGGAATAGAATTGAAAGGGCCTATAGTGCCCCCGACTAACCCTTACACGGGAGCGTTTGAACTCCCTTCCCCCAGACCCATGGTCTGTAACGTAGAATAAGTAAGAATTGAGTTTGTATCAAAGTTGGGCATCCCATATGAGAAGGGAGGGCCCGTCGCACTTTGAGTAAACGGAACAGTGGTCGAAACTGATAAAGGTATCGGATCATTGCTCGAATTTGAGGGAGTTGAGACCACTGTTGTCCTAACTGGCGAGGGTGGGAGAGGAGGAACGATTCCCCCTACAGTGGTATCCATGATGGGAGTATGAGGACTCCTGGACGAAGTAGCAGCATTCACTTCCATTGTCGCTCGTAGGACTAGCTGGTGCTCAGAAGATGTCACCTCAGAAGGCACAATCTGAATCAAGATCAGCGCCGACAAGTCTATAATCAGAGGGTTAGCTACCTTGAGACGTTCTACTTCAAGGTCAGAAATAGTAGGTTCCTCCAAATTCTAAAAGTCTCCTCATGAAGCAGGCTCAAGCACAGTTTTTTGTAGCTCAGACTCTTCGAACGACCCTTCTTGATCAAGTATTCTCCCTAACGATGGGAGAGGCGGCTCCAAAGTAACCGGTGACATTCCCTAGAGCCTTTGCGACCGGTGGAGCTATTAATTTTCTACTTTGTGAAATGATAAAATGACACAATAAGGATTGACTAGCGTAGAATACAAAGCACACACTAAAAAGTTTCCTCAGGATAAATCAATCAATCTACTATCTAGTAGGAAGGACACTTATTCCAATCGACACTAGAGAAACTAACTGGTGCAAGTTCAAATCGAACACGGAAGCACCCTCCGGGTATACTCTGCGAAGCATGATCTGACTTCCGCCCTAGGTACCGCAGTATACCCCCGCAGTTACCTATGTAAGTCCGTAAAATGTGGGCAACTAGGTTGTCAGCTCGCAGTCTGTTACCAGGTGGGTACAGTCGACAGTTGGGCAGATCATAATGAGCAGGATAACAAGTCTAAAGCCCTTCAAGGGTATCGAAAGCAAATGGTCCAGAAGACAATTGAGGCTCTCAAACAGATTTGAGGTCCACGAAGCTCCGTAGGCAAATGCGATCGGTATTTTTCCAGAGAAAAACCCTCAATATACAATCCCCACTACGTTCAGTACAACTTTGGAGGGGTTATATCCTCTGGATTTCCTCATGCAACCTCGTGTTTATCCTCTGTTTTAGAGGGGTGTCCCATCTAACTCTTACGAAATTGGATTTAAAGCACTCCCTAACTCAGAATCCAATGTTTGTTTCAAAGTGGCCTTGAAGAGTTTCCTCTTGACAACTAATTCAAGGCCCTAAAACCCTAACTAATTTGTGAACCCTACAAACAGAAAAGTCTAATGTATTTTAGATTAGGCGTTATTTTTAAAGCTTGATTTACTCAAAAGTTATGGTAGTGAAACTGATGGTGTTATAAAGAGACGAATAAGGAAGAGAACTTTAAAGTACTTGAAAGAGAAATTACTTTGAAATTAAAAGCAAAGATTCAATGTAACCAACTCTTTGTAAATTCAACTTTTCTAACTGATATTTCAAGATCTTGTAAATGAAGAAATCATAAAACTTGCTTTCGCTTTACTACAAACTACTTATGTTTCAGGAAATCAAAAGAACTTGGAAATAAAGACTCTTTTTCCTTTTGCAAATAAAAACTTTAACTAGTTTACCAAACTGAATGCAAGAAAATAAATTCCCTTTTTTTTATTTTTCGAACTGCTTTAATGAGAAAAAACTGAAGTAAAAACCTTTTTGCTTTTCCAAAACAAGAAACAGGGACAAAGAGAAAACTAAAAACAAGACCGGTAAAGACCCTAAGCCTACTGCGAATCACAGGGTTTCAACCAAGAAACAAAAAGGTGGGTCTCAAGACTTGATAGCTCGCTCTAAACCTTTTTAGGGAAAACACAAGAAGACTAAGGAAACAAGTAAACTAGAACCTATACCTAAGCTATGGCCACAGACAGAGACTCTGGTTGATTCAAGAAATCCCTGAGAAGTGTGAACTCCTTTCAGGAATGAGGCAAACTCCCTCTTTATTGAAAAAATACTTTCATGAAACAGAGACGCGGGTTGTTGCATCAGCATCCTATGTATGTACGTGTTTTGTTTACTGTGTAGAGCGCGTATGTACGCGAGCTGACCCAAAACAGGGCGCGTACACCTCTAAATATTTTCAAAAGTAAAAATACAAGGCAGACTTACAGGGAAAGGATAGCTGGTAAGCACATTGCATGTGACCAGAACCCCTTGACAGACTCAGTAAGCTTGAATGAAACTTGAAAGGAAAACAAACCAATCAATCAACCCAAAACCCCCCTAAACAACCCTAGAGATATCCCTAGTATGGTCGCCAGTTCTGCTAGCGGGAAAATCCCACCTTTAACTACACCAGGGTTTAAGATGTAAATAGAGCGAATGACCATCTAAAATTCAATCTAGTTTCTACTCTACCCCAAACATACCAAAATAAATGAAAGGAAAGCAATAGGAGAGAAGATTGGGCAACTATACATTTTATCCCACATCTAGTGATGATCTCCTCAAGCTCTATAGCTCCAAAGGATGCAAGCCTCCTCCCAAAGCTGACCTGCATCCAAAGATAGGCAAAAAAGGGCTACAAGTATGTTATTCCTATTCATAAATTAGGGTTAGATATCAAATGCCATATGTAAACCAAAAGAGAAGACATAAAACATCATGATTTGGGACAGGGAAAAGAGATTATTTTATTCATCAAGCAAAGACTGAAACTTACAATGCATGGCAGCCACCGTTCCGCGAACCTGGTTCGGGCTCCTCTTTACAATGCTCCAAGTACACCTTCAATAGGCCTTGTTAGCATCGGAAGTCACTCCTGGATTGTGTACAGGAGCAGAGCCCGACGCCCATCAGTTTTTATGTCACGGTTTGATAAATGGGCGATCAAATGGGTGGAGACTCGAGGAGATATCACTCTAACTCGGGGACTGGATCTGGTACGTAAAGAACAAAGGAGGTCTGGAATCCTAACTTCATCCAGTAGGTTGATTAAAAGATGAGAAGGTGGAAGACTTAGTAAGAAGGTGAACAAACAGCTCTGGGCAACAGGCTTACAGTGCTTTGTAGGGGAAAAACTCTGAACACAGGATCCTCCTGGTTCAGGGCTTCAAGAAAACAGAATAGAAGACTTGATTGGATCCTCCAATTCCAATTCATTCAGTGTTAAGGAAATCACAGGAACCGATTAGAGACTTCGTAACTATTACAGTGATCCATTACAACATCATCCTATAACAGCTACAACTCGACTGGATCCTCCAATTCCGAGCTGCTCTAACATGGTATAACAAAGATGTAAAGAAACTAACATTCATAAGGCAAGAAGTCTCAAGAGTTCATACATAACTAGAGATAACAGTTCTTCATTAAATCTTTACAACCGGGATCTCTGCTCTACCATCGATCCTTTACAAAATGGTGAAAACGCCTACATATACTTGGAGCTGACTCAGGCATTGAAGGCGCGATCATATCATGAATTCAATGCTTCACGTTGAGGATATTCTCTATCATGATGGGCTGTCAGTCTGCCTCAATCAAATCTATCCTCTGCTCCCCTGTCATACGCCTCCTTAATTCAGCATGGCTCGCGCCAGGGGGTAGTTGAGCCCTTTGAATGTTGAACTGGCATGTGCAGGCTCCTCTGGTGAGTTGGAGACTCGGCGTGGATTTCCTGAAGAGAACTGGTACAAGGGACCCTCCTGGGTAAATTTCAATCGGGACCTCCATACTCTGCAATAAATGGGTGACACGAGGCTTCACCCACCCTCTTTCTCCTTTTCTGCTGAGCCAAAGCAGCTCTTTAGATCCCCGAGTGGAATCCCTGATGAAAACCCGACCCAGTCCACAGGTCTCTTCTTCTTTCCTCACAGTCTCATGTACTTCACCGTGACTTTTCCTCGACTCTGTATCGGGTTTCGGGGTTTCGCGTTCCCCGTTGTCAAGAGTTCTTGACCCTTTGAACTCCCGATCACCGATTCTCCGATGAGCGCTCTTTTTCCCTTAGCTCCTCCTGGCTAGGCTCAGGTCCATACGACCATGCGTCCACAAGACTGCAGCCTTGTGTCTCCTATCGGGGTTTCGGCCTTCCTGCCCTCGGGAATTTCTAACCCTTAGAATTTTCGATCCCCGAATTACCGATGCGCCCGTGTATGGGTTAGCCCTCCTGGCTATACTATGGCCCTATGTGACCACAGCAACAACTCTCATCGGGGTTTCAGGTTTTGCGGTGCCGAGGTGCACATGTACCCGGAACTCCCGATCCTCCGATCCCCGATGCGCTCCTTCACGCGCTGGTCCTTCTGGCTCAGCTCCCGCTCATATGACCTACTCCCGTGACCACAACCTTATCTCGTTGGGGCTATGGGGTTCACGAGTTCGAGATGCACGAACTCCTTGCTTCTGGGATCTCCGATATCCCGATAGCCAATATGTCGATAGGCTGACACCTGTCCCAATTTGATTGGACGAACCAAGTCTGCTTAGAACTCATTGGGGCCCCCTCTTGCTAAATCCCGGGCAACTCGACAGCCCCGAAAATCCGATGACCGTCGATTTTCTTCGTGGATAGATCTCGGCTGCCAGCAGCAAAACCTTGCCCGCTCACTTGACTCATAACCGGAGAAGAGATCCTTCCGCTGTTGCGCTTGGGTGTTTCCTGTGCAACCTGCAGGTCCGGGTGCTCTCGAGCCCAGGACAAGGATTATCGCTAACAGGTCTCTTCTCACAATCTTCTTATCTCCTTAACGAAAGGGAATGGATTGGATGGAAGAAAAGGGGTTGCAAGGGAATGCTGAGGAAGTAACTCACAAAAGCTTGAAAATGCTTGGGCAAGGAAGGGAGATGGAAAATGGGAAGAGTTTCACTGTTCTAGTGCTTGTTCTATAAATGAGACCCCAACACCTCCTTTTATATGAAAAAGGGATGGTTATTCAGTTGGGGGATGTGCTATAGTAGTTGAATTGGTTGGGAAACCTTCAATAGCCCATGAATTTCACTGAATTTCTTACAACTTTTTAATTTTTACAAATTTTGCAAGCATGTGCAGGTTGTTTAGTGTGCAGCAAGCGTATGTACATGGGTTGTCTAGCATGCAGCAAGCATATGTACACGAGATGTAGTGGTGCAGGGCGTGTACATGCTCTAAAAAATGGTTTTTAAAGAAGATCTCCTCAGCAGTGCTTTGGAAAAATATACAAGTAAGAGGGCCAAGGCCATGTATGCATGAATAGGGAATTTTAGGGCTATAACATTCCTCCATCTGCAATCATTACTTGAAACTATGGTGCTGGATATACAAAGAAATTGAGAGCTTTGGCTAATTTATAGTGAAATAAATTATGAGTACTACCAGAATCAATGAGGTCCATTACCTTTTTCTTTTTGATATATCCTTCGATCTTAAGGGTTTGATGAGTGCTAATTCTAGCCAATGCATTACATGATATCGTGAGAGTCAACTCTTCAAAAGAAATCGCTTCTACGTTTTCATCTTGAGATGGTTCTTGTTCTTCTTCTTCTTCTTCCTCTTCACAATCTATGTAGAATAATTTCTTCTCACCACACGTATGTCCCTTGTTGTACTTGTTGTCACAATTAAAGCATAAACCTTTTTATTTTCTTTCCTCCAATTGCCGAGGTGTCAACCTTGTAGGTTGAGGTGTTTTAGAAGGAACATTATTCTCTCGATAGATGTTAGGAGAGGTCCTTATAGTAGCCATAGCCATATTTTTACTTTCAACATTTCTCACCACTCTGAATGCATTCTCCAATGATTTGTGTTCCCAAAGGTGAACCTCATGTTGAATGTTAACCTTTAAAGTTCCTATGAATACATCAATTAGGTGCTCATCTGGAATATATGTTACCTTTATATTCAATCTTTGGAAGTTATCAATGTGCTCTGCAACTGAACCCTTTTTTCTTGAGATTTATCAATTGGATAAAGAAGGTATTGCTCCTTGTATCCTCATAGTGTGTGATCACTTCTTCTGTTAAAATTGTCCAACTGACAATTTATTTACGAGAACAAAGCCATCGATACCACACAAATTGATGGGGTTCTAAATATAAAGAAGCAATTTGTATCTTTTTTGTATGTGGCACACCATGTAGATCAAAGAATTGCTCCATCTGAAGTATCCATGTGATTGGGTCCTTTCCATCAAACTTCCTCATATCAATCTTAGGAAACTGGTTAGTCTTCAATCGAAAGTTAGAGTTTCTCCATTCTTGATTCATTATGTCCTCATCATGAATTTCATGGGATACATTTTCACTTTCAGTTGTCCTCTCTATTAGGAAATTTTTCAATCCTTCCATGATCTCCCTTTTTAAACCATCCATCATCCCTTGTAGTTCATCTTTTGTTATTGTCTTCTTTCTTAAATGATTTATGTCCCTACGCATTTCTTCACCTTCATCAAGAGTCCAAGTAGGACTATCTAGGGGCTTATTTGGTGTATAAGTTCCCTTTTTTTGTGGCATGTTGGCCAAGTATCACTTTTAAACCTTGATTTTGAGGTGGTTCTCCTAGACGATCTTTATTTTGTTGTATCTCCAAAATTCCGTCCCTTCTGGGTAAAAAAATTATTTTTTGTATTTCTCTAATATTTATTCTCTACAATGACACATGTCTAATCAAAATTGAATGTGCCAAGTGGAAGTTATGGTAACTTCCCCACAACTTGCTGATTTTTTTTCCTTCCAAGAGAGTGTACTTGTAAAGCGTGTCAAGATCACAATATCTGATATTTGATTCTAAAACTTGTACCATAAATTCTACAAACTGTCCACTTTCCAATACAACTGGTTGCACTCAATTTGGATACTCACTGAAGAAGATATAAATGTTTTACTCGGAAGACATGTTTGAGACTAGTTAATATGACTAGTCATATACCCTATCTTTCACAAGGTATATCTGCAAAATTAGGATGACCTAGAAGCTAAAAATTTTATCACAGATACCTTGATAATTTCTATGAATATCCTATGGATTTCAGGTTTTGAAACATTACAAAAAAAAAATTCATAGGGAAACTTATGCGATGACTAAATTCAAGATGATTCCATAACCCTATCGTACACATGCTATATCTCTGAAATTATAAGGCCTCGGGAGATGAAATTTGAACCCAACGTACCTTGATCTGTATACTAAATATCTTCCAAGGGTTCATTTTGAAACATTATAGCAAAAATTACAAGGTGTCTCAGATGTATCAGTGAAACGTCAAGACCTTCAGCTCTGATACCAAATGTTAAGAACCAAATATCAAGATAGCATAGAAAAACCTCAGAATAAGTACTCAACACCTTGAAAAAGTGAGAATTTCATATAATAAGCCTCTTTGAGGGGGAAACCTCCTTATACACCACATAAATTTCCAAACACAAGATGATTCCAAATGAAAAGGTCTCCTTGGTATATATAGGAGACTAGGAGGTACAATTACAACTAATGGAACCAAGCCGACATAAATAAAATAACATTATTAATGTAATATTCCCCAATTAATGGGTAATGTGCCACTATTTAGGGCTTAACATGGAACTGCAACAAATGCTTAAAATTGAAAAATGTGCCTCAAATAATGTTGTTGATCCAATCCTCACTCAACATGGAAATATGATGGCCTATCATAATGAGACATTGTCTGACACTATTTGCAGATACCCACCTATGAAAAGTTGTTTTACTCCATTGTCCAGGATTATTGACAATAGAAGCATTACATTATGGGAAATGAAACAATCATCCACACCAACCATAAGCCTTTGCAATTGTTCAAATTATTGACAGTAGAAGCATTATATTATGGGAAATGAAATAATCATCCACACCAACCATAAGTCTCTATAGTTATGCACACTCGAGCTACATTGAAAACATACCTCCACCAAAAGTGATCCACATACCTTCAACATTTCAACATAAAGATTAGTTAGAAGAATGGAAACATCAATCAATTTTCAAACTACCTCAATTGACCTTTGATTGTGGCATTGGCCATAGTCCTAAATTCATGTGGACATAAGAAATTATAGTGGCTCCAACTATATGGTATAAATATTGATTTCAATGCTACATATTAAACATCGGTCGCAGGTAAACAAGTGTCAAACTTTCACCTCTAGTATGGACTTTTGTTCTATCTAGGGCATATTTGCATTCCCTTAGGTGAGTGTGAGAAGAAGATTTGGGAGGCATGCTATAGTCATGTGGGAGTGCACTTATAGGTGGACAAGACATTGGCAATGTTGTAGAAGTACTTCTACTAGCGAAAACTTTGACAGGATGTTAGCAAATATATCAAATTGTGCATTACACATACCATAGATAAACTTTAAATTAAGGGGCAGGGAATATACACTCATTTTTTTAGTCCAAATAATCCTTAGGATTCAATATCCATGGATTTTATGTTAGGTATACCCTCAACCAAGTATGGTCATGATTATATTTTTGTGGTTGTTGATCAATTCTCTAAAATAGCAATTTTGGCACCCTGCAAGAAGTGTTTCATATGAGAAGCCATTAATAGGATCTTCTTCGAGCATGTTTGGGTTCATTTTGGGTTGAAAAACACTATTCTCTCTAGCATCCCCTCCTATCACTCCCAACCATAGGACAGGTATCCACCTTACATGGATTTCAATTCTAAACACTTAAAGGTCATATCCATACAATAGCAACTAAATAAACTTCCTAGGAAGGACTCGAATTAAATAAAATGCATTCATAGTGTGAATTAAAAGTATTCAGTGGAATATGAAAGCATGGACTAACAATTTCCATGACATATAAGTGCCCATCTTCATAATTGATCAATCACACCCACACACAAGGCATGCAATTGCATATACTTTGATAATATCAAATAACAGTAATTATGCATATTCATAAACAACGATAAAGTGCTTATCTGTCAACAGAAATTGGTCCAAGAAACTAGTTATGTAAGAGTAGTTTTCCAACCAACCATAAGTATCTAGTGCAAATACCACCCCCAAGTTTGGTTATGAGGCCACCAAGGTGAAGGAACCAAACTACAGGCTTCTATCTCTCTCAATCCAACTCATCTACTCCCATGCTCAGCCAATCTACTCACCATAGAACATCACGAGCTTCTAATATAGTGATAAAATTGTTAGAAAAACAAGACCGCAGAGAAATAAAATAAAACAAATGCGGAAACAAAACACAGAAGATACACAATACAAGAGAGACACAGATTTACGTGGTTCACCCAGTGTGGGCTACGTCCACCAGAGAAATTGCCAGGTCCTTTCT
>ML809295.1:257718-276919 GCA_009831015.1 Picea engelmannii | reverse complement strand
GAGAGAGAGAGAGAGAGAGAGAGTTTTCCACTTAGTTTATAGATGTTATATACCCTACATAGTTTATAAAAAAATATTTCAACTAAGATTACTATGTTAGAATTGAAATAGACCTATCACCATTATCAATTCATTACTTCTACATAAGTAAATTCTTGATACTAAACCATTTATTCTAATAGAGAATTCTTCAATAATTTGAGCTTTAAATTTGAAAATTTATAAAGAATAGAGTTTAGAATACATATATGTAAAGAAATTATTTGAAAATGCAAATCCTTATTGATCGTGATAAAAATTCACTCTGATTTTTATACCATGAGATCTATACAAGAGGAAGTAAAATTAACTCTAAACAGGATGCTGAAAAAAAAATCGGATAAATATTGTGTGTGAGGTTTCAAAACATTTTGAAACCTCGCACACAATATTTATCCAGAAAAATATTCAGCATTATGACTAACCGTGGAAGCTTACATACTCAAATAACTCTAAACATTCTTCTACTTAAGCTAGAATGGGAAATTATAGTGGCAAATTATGCACTTATATGTAAGTATACAACCCAACCTTGTGTTTCATGAGTTGCATTCCATGTTATATTATTTACAATTCACCACAATGAAATGCAATTCTTATAATTTATTCCTATGTATAATATTCATAAATAACCCAAGCAATTATATAATATGAGTGTGTTTTCAAGTTTGAATTTGTTCTGATTTTATTCCAACAATTCTCAACTATGATTGCAATATCAAGGTTTAATATCACTGGTTGATTTTTAAAATTAAACCAATTAAATACCAATTCGTACGAACAATCTGTGCGAGAAAATTTAGTCTCGATATCACTGTGTGATAACTATATACATTTTTTCGATCTCATGGGACAGGACCTGCTGGATGTGATTGAAGATACGAGATGCAGAGGGAAAGTAAGTTCCCAGCTAAACAATACTTTTATTGCTCTAATTCCAAAATCAAATCTGCCCAGGCATTTTAATCTCTTCCATCCAATTTCGCTCTGCAATCGCTGTTACAAAATTATCACAAAAATTATTGCCAGAAGACTTCGTCCCTTTCTCTCAAAGGTGCTTTCGGAAGAACAGCTTGGCTTTCTAAAAGGAAGACAGATTCTTGATGCCATTGGAGTGGCACAAGAATGCATTCACTCGATAAAAACAAAAAAGCAAAAGGGCATTCTTCTTAAATTGGAACTCAAAAAGGCTTTTGATAGCATTAACTGGAATTTTCTGCATCTTGCTCTCATTCAGAGCGGAGTGGCCTTCACGACAACGAGCTGGATTATGGGTTGTATCTCATCAGCCACAATGGCCGTCCTGATCAATGGTGAAGCTACAATTTTTTTTCACTGTGAGAGAGGGCTCCATCAGGGATGCCCTCTCTCACCCCTACTCTTCATTTTCATCTTGGAAGGCCTCAGCATCTTATTAAAGAACAAACAAGCAGAGGGGCTTTTGAAAGGGATAAAAATCATCGGAATGACTCATATTCTGCATATTATTTTCGTTGACGACGTTTTGATCTTGTCAAATGCAAATCTTGCTGAATGGACCACCATTCATTCTATTCTAACTGCTTTTTGTGATGTTACAGGATTAGATATCAATATTCAAAAATCGGTCTTCCTTGCAACAAATGTCCAAGACCCATTGCTCACAGATTTAAAAGAGTTGTATGGAATTTCATCTCTGGAGTTATCAAAGGGCTTCTCCTATTTGGGACACTTCTTAAAAGCCTCCTGCTATACAAAACAAGACTGGGCTTGGTTAATCAACAAATTTGAAGTCAAATTACTAAACTGGCATAACAGATTTCTTTCCATGGGCGGAAGATATGTTCTGATAAAGGTTGTTCTGGAAAGTATCCCGGTTTATTGGATGGCCTCAGCACATATCCCAGCAGCGATTTTGAATTCTCTTCTTCAACTCATCTTCTCCTTACTTTGGTCGGGCAGCAAAAAGAGCAAGGGATTTCATCTCCGCAAATGGGAGGTGTTATCAAAACCAAAGACGTTGGGAGAATGGGGTCTCAAAAATATCCCCCTTTTTTATAAAGCGCTCACGGCTAATACTCTGTGGAGAATTCTAATAAAACCGGGCCTGTGGAACAGAGTTATCACAGCAAAGTATCTTCGTCATCTCCTGGTTCATCTATGGATCAGATTTGCCTCAGGCAGCCCCTTAAAAGGTTCTCGAATCTGGAACATCTCCTTTCCTCTCTTCCGGTTCTTTTACAATGGATCTCGTGGATTTCGGGCAATGGCTGCCTAATCGAAGTCGGCAGAGACAGATTCCTTGGATTGGGGAGTAAAGTCATTCTCTCACCCCCTCTTCTAGCGCACCTTCATGCAAAAAATATTATCTTTTTGAACCAATGTTTCTATCAGACAACAAAAGGTCCGTTTGGAGACTCTTGGATCAGTGGAGTAGATCTTCTACTTGCACCTGAGATTCTTTCCGAATGGGATGGATTCATCAAGACAATCAAATATTCGGTCTTGAGACTTCAAAAGAAACCGGATACTATTAGCTGGACGGGCAGAGATGGCTCGGGACATCTCAAGGCAAAAAATGCATATCTTGCTTTGACTTTAGGTTGTTGGAAACCTATCAAAGACAGCTGGAGACTTAGATTTTGGAAAGATGACTACCCCTTGAAAATCAAACTTTTTGCTTGGATCCTGACTGAAAACAAGTTGTTAATGTGGGATAATCTACAAGCTCGTGGTTGGGAGGGTCCGAGCCGCTGTATTCTCTGCAAGTCGGCCAACGAATCTTCGCTCCATGTGTTCTTCAATTGTCCCTTCGTTAGAGTGATCTGGACAGTCCTCCATTCTGCGCTGAAGATTACCTTTCCTTGGTCGGGCTCCAGTATACAAGACTGTATGCGCATCTGGTTCAAGGAAAACAGCACACATAAATTGACCCTTATCCTTCTCTGCTGGCGTGTTTGGAAAGCAAGAAATAAAGCACTTTTTCAAGAGAAGACTCCTTATTCTTTTAGTATCACAAAACATATTCTTGCAGAAGCAACAAGCCACAGACCAGTGATAATGGCTTCGCCCACCAGTCGACCTGCCTTGATTATTCCCACTGATAAAACAGTGGCCTGGTTTGATGGGGCCTCTCAAAAAGGAGGTACACTTTGCGGAGCTGGGGGAAAAATAGTCTTAAACTCTCATTCCAGTATTCGATGGACTTTGAACTGCGGATTCAGATCAAATACAAAGGCAGAGCTTATTGGTGCTTGGGCTTCTCTAGTCTTGGCAAGCAGATATACCGAAGACATGATACTTCTTGGAGACTCAAAACTGATCATTGATTGGTTAAATGGTCTTGCGGACTTCCAGGTAGCAATTCTTGAAAGCTGGAAAGAGAGAACCAAAGAAGTTGCCTTGCTGTACAAAAATCTCGCTTTCAAACACATCTTTCGAGAAGAAAACAGCGAGGCGGATTCCTTATCAAAAAATTCTTTGCTTCTTCCCTCGGGCCATATTTCCTTTGTTGTTTGGGAGGATGGCAATGAAGGTCCCACAAACAAGATTAAGATTTGATTTGTCTTGGTCTTCTTGAGTCTGATACTCATTGATCGGTAGCGATAGTCATGTATCTGAGATGTTTGTCTTGATCTGAAGCGTCATTGATAAGAATTAGTACTGCAAGTATTGGCAGTCTTGTAAAGTTTTTCAGGTGTTTTTGCTTTTCAGCCAAAGAGAACAGCCTGTTGTTTTGTATCAGTCTATGTAAATTTTAATATCCTTTTGGAATATAAAGAGTATTTTTCTCGTGGAAAAAAAACTATCCTAAATTAATTGATCGACTTTTGTCTATGGGACTGACTTCAAGGATGAAACTATGGCTCCAATTTATATAAATCAAAACAAAACAATTATTATGATATTGATAGTATCAATGGTGTACCAATTATGATTCTAAAAAAACTTACAGATTTCCTCTTGTTAATGCAGTAGATACAAGAGTATCTCTCGGGTATCAATACAAAATTCTCAAACCACTTCTTTGAAAATGAATTATAGAGTAATAGAATTGATATGCTAGACAACTAGATTATCACTCCAACAACCAATACAGTGTATCGATTTAGATATTTACAATTTTAATTACATAGTACTAAAATTAAGGGAAACGATTTCCTACAAGTTCATCGTGTTGATCCCCAAAGGATTCGTTACCATTTACAAGGTTATCTTTAGTTCCATGACAATTGTTTAAATATCGGTTAGACAGTATTGATTTCCAAAGAAATTGTTTAACCAATAGTGGTATTGATTTCTAAAGAAATCATTTAACTAAGAATGGTAATGATTTTCCAAATAAATTGTTTAACCAAAGTATATTGTTAATACCAATGAAATATACAAAATGAAATCCAACAATATTTACCAACGTGATACACATAATACAATCCAACAATTTTTTCCAATATGATAAATAGAATACAATCCAACAATTGTACACACACACACATAATCAATCTATTGTATGTCATCGGTTTGTTAATGCCCACATGGCGTATATAGTACAAGTTTTACTGAACACAATTTTGACTAATCTGTGTGTGTGTGTGTGTGTGTATGTGTGTGTGTGAATTGGGTTAGCCCGAGTGGTTTGTGTCGAGGGGTGCTTTCCCTCCCATCCAAATTCAATTCCTGCAAGTGACATGTTTGGATTTTAAATGAGCATGCTATCGAAAAAAGCCTTGGATTTCTAAAAAATCTGGTTTACCCTGGGTACCATCCTCGAAATCAGGGGAAGTACCTGGTGGGTTTCCCCAAGAGTTGTTCCCTTGGAAGAAAAAAAAAAAAAAAAAAAAATATATAGAGAGAGAGAGAGAGAGAGAGAGAGAGAGAGAGAGAGAGATCACTTACAATTCATCATGGTCTATTGGCATCGATGCCATATACCATATGTCCTACAAATTACACAAATTTGACTACAAACTAGCACTAGCATTACAATGATTATAATTTTGTTATTGATTTTGTTAGATCCAACACAATATACAGTACAAAATCTAAGAGATACAATATTGACTACAAGAACACTACAAGGAAAAGACCCTATAGCGGAGGTTTTTGTGGAAGCCCCTATAAAAATAGCCCAAACATTTGTTTGTATCGGAGGTGTGCGGGAAGATCTTTTAGCATAAGTTTTTTTAACTGTGCGTTCATAAGACTATACCGCACTGGAGCACCACAAGAAATAAAATCATCTGTGCTAATAGACAATGGTGCACCATTGTAGATTTGTTTAAAATTAAATAAATAAAAACGGTGTGCATCACATAAAAGAAGCTCACAAGCATCGGTGCGCATGAAAATGGTGCACTAGTGCACAACAAACAGGTGCACCGTCTTCGCGTTTTTTTCTTTTAAAAAAGGCATGTCGGTGTGTCGTTGTCCATTGGGCGCACCGGTGTGCTCCAAACTGGTGCATCGTCGCAAGGTTTTTTTTTAAATAACAGTGCATTGTTTGTGGTAATGCACCACCAAAAATCAACACACCAATGTGAATAGACAAAGGTGCACCATTGCAGATTTATTTAAAAAATAAATAAATAAACAACGATGTGTATCATATAAAAGAAGCTCACAAGCACTGGTGCACATGAAACGGGTGCATCGATTCCCAACAAACAGATGCACAATCTGCATTTTGTTTTTTAAAAGCATAACGATGCACCTTTGTACTCTTGGTGCATTGGTGCATTCCATATGGTGCACCATCATAGGGTTTTTTAAAAATAACAGTGCACTATTTGATGCAGTGAGCACCGGTGTGCCTAACGCGAGCACCCCGGAACAGGGGTAAATAAAAAAAATGGTGGTAAAAAACCATTTTTACCATTTCTAGTGCAGAGAAGCTCTTAAGCACTAGTTCCACCTTTGCCAAACTGAAGTGCACTGCCATCGGTGCTTTCGTTGCTAGCTTTGTTTTTGTTCGATGCTCGGTTTGTGGGATTCCAATTTTTCCATACGATGGGAAAATTTGGTTTTTTTCACTACATTCCAACCATGCCTCCTTGACGAGAAAATGCCTAGGTAAATTCTTTATTTATTTGTACATTGTATTTTTCCTAGATTAAATTGTGAAATTGAGTAAAATTTGCATTGTTTTTCAAAAAAAAAAAATTATGCGCGATGTGTTCGAGTCGTTCAGCTCGCGATGCACCCTGTAAATTTTATAGGGCGCACCGGAAATGTATAGGTCATTTTTTCTTGTGCGTACTAATACTTAGCGCACTAGTGTGTTCACAATAAGCGACGCACCGTCAAAAATAAATAGTTTCCATTAAAATGTGCGTTGAATATAGTTAACGCACAAGTGTGTTCAATAAAACTATACGCAATGTTTAATGGAAACTATTTATTTTCGATATTGTGTTCCTAATAAACGCATTGGTGTGTTGTTTTTAATGAACGCACGGGTGCGTTCATAATAAATGACACACCATCGAAAATAAATAGTTTCCATTAAACGGTGCATTGTTTATAGTGAACGCACCAGTGCCTTCATAAAATTGTATGCATCGTTAAAAAGAGATAGTTGTTCACGCTGTGTGTCCTTGATATTTAATGCACAAGTGCCTACACAATAATTTACACATCGTGGACTTTATTTATTTTTTCAATCGATGTGTGGATTATACAGAACGCCGGTGCACAAGAATGGATACGGCGCACCGTTTAAAATGAGTGCCTATTTTAAGCGGTGCATTGTGATGAATGGAACACACTGGTAGTGTTGTAGTATTTAGACGCACCATGATTTTTTTTCAATCGATGTGTGGATTATACGGAACAGTCGATGCACAAGAATGGATATGGCGCATCATTTAAAATGAGTGCTTATTTTAAGTGGTGCGTTGTGATGAATGGAACACACTAGTAGTGTTGTAGTATCTAGACGCACCATGATTTTGCGGTGCATTGTATATAATGGGGTGCACGAGTGCGTTGATAATTACTACGCACCCCCTTAAAATAAATTACATTTTGCATGCGGTGTGTAAGATATGTGTCTACAACGTGGGTGGTGCATGTCTATTTTTTAGGCACATCGAGAGTTAATTTTTTGTTTTTTGAAAAAAAATTAAGTTTGCATATTTTGAAATAAATTTCTCATTTATTGAAAAAAGGTTATGTTTTTATGTATGATGTTGATGTAATTTATATGTTAATTATGTTGATACATCATCGCATGGATTAGGAGCATCAACAGAGAGTGGACTAGTAAAATATGGTTCGGGAGTGGGAGGCCAAAGAGAGGGAGAGGGATTTGTACCCTCGGCCTAGTACTGCAACTATGTGGGTCCTCTTTAGGAATGCAGGCCTCCTCAAGTACTACGAGGAGGTTAAATCCCTAAAGGGGAATTCTACCTTTCTTGTGCAGTTGATCTGTCGATGGGATTCCCATCAACAGGCATTCATAGTCATTTATCATCAATGGTACCATCCCACTGAGGAGGATATGTATTTTATCACTGGGCTATCTAGGAGGGGAGGATTTTCCCCAGTTTCCTGATGTCCCAGTGGGTGTTGTAGATGAGAGTTAGCTTGCCTACTCTTAGAGGTATACTGCTCATGATATACCTTCTCTTGGTGATTTTCATGTGGTTGGTGGAAAGTTACAGATTTCCTCGTTTGGTGCAGAGGATGTTAGATGTATCTCATTATTATTTTCGATCATTTCACACTTTATTGGTGATGATCAGCACACTAGTTCGCACTTTTATATTATGTTGATTCTTTGATACATAGACCACGAATTATTAGTTGGTTTTCCATTTTCTTGAGGCAGTTTTGTATAGCATTGGATAGATGTCGTGCTATGATAGATGGGAGGGAAAAAATCCCATTTGCTTCAGAGTTATTTTGTTTGTTTTTTTAAAGGTTTCAAGAGATGAGACCTAGTTTTGTCCATCGGCCTCCTAGGCCGATGACCAAGGTGTAGATGCACATGTGGGGCAAGATGATGCCCAAGAGGGGCATGCCCGATTTTCCAGCTAGGATTTCCAAGGAGGCACTTAATCTATTAGCCATGAGGCAGATCACGTTTTGGTGATGGTATCGTGCCCTTACGTGGGGATGGATTTGCGAGGATGTCCCAACATCCTCTTCACAATGAATGAGCTACCGGATGATCGAGGTAAGATTTAAATTAATCTTGTACTTTCATTTTATTTTCTTACTTAATTTGAATAAATTATATTTTAGCATGTAACGCATTTTATTAAATTGTTTAATGAAATTTTCGACGAATTATTCACTTGTGTTATATTTTGCAGATGTTGGCACATTTGTTGGAGACATGCCTCCTCCCCTGCCACTTGATGCATATGAGTATATGGTTGAGGTCACAACGGTTCAGGGTCCTTAGCCGCATATACCACCCGGCATGCGACGTAGGCAAGATCTCAGATATAGGATGGAGGTGTGTGCCAAACTGAGTGCAGTTTTGGTTGGCGTGGGAGTCTGCCCTATCCAAATGTGAGACATCAGAGATGAACCTTATCTCTTGCAAATTTGGACAGACTTATCATGTGATATGACATCTATTATGCATCATATTGTTGGAGTTGTCAAGTTACTGTTAGGGATGAGGGATGGCGTGTCCTCCAACACTAATGATGATGAAGGTGTTGATGATGATGATTAGGGTGGTGATGTCTGCGGTTCTACTTCAGTACCTCCTACGGATGTTGATGTTGACCAGGGTGGTGATCATGTCACTTCTTCTTCTGTACCTCCTCCTCATCCTTCGAGTGCTGATGTTGATCAGAGTGCAGGTGATCATGGCGATGTTGCAGATCAAGGTGGTGATGTTACAGATTAGGGTGGTGATGTTGATCAGAGAGTGGTGATGGCACTTCTGCTTCAGTACCTCCTCCTCCTCCCCCTCCTTCACCTCACCTAGATAAGCAAGGTGCATCACCTATTCCTCCATAAAATGCTTCTCCTGAGAGACTACGACTAAATATGTAGTTATAGCAGTTATTTGTGTTGTTGACCAAATATGTACATTATAGCAGTTATTTTACTTTTTCATATGTGTGTGTGTGTAACATTTTTTTGTTCATGTTGATGTACTTAATTTATATGTTGATGTTGATGTACTTAATTTATGTGTTGATGTTGTTGTTAGGTCATGTTATATAATTTTCTCCATAAAATAAAGTATTCTTAATTAAGTAATTTATTTTTGAATATATCTAAAATAAAGTACTCATGTCTAAAACAAGTGAAATTAGCAGCAAAGTTGCTTATCCCTGACTTTTAGAAATGTTTTGATGTATTAATTGTATATAGTACAAATGATAGATTTAAATAGGTTATATTACAACATATCTAATTAAGTTATTATGTTGTCATTTTTATATTTGAACATGATGAAAATGAAAATACCAAGTTTATCATGTTTTTGTAGGTAATAGGTCTTGAAAAGTAAATAAGTTATAAAAATGGGTAAATATATGTCTTATGTTATTAATTAAAGTTTGGGAAAGTTAAAACTAAATTATATTAATCTTCAACCTTTCTTTGTATCACAATTTTACAAACTAGTTTGCTTGAAAGTACGATGTGAGAATTTGTCCTCATTTCGAGAATATTGCTTTTGTTCATAATGAATAATGAATAATTAAAAATAGTTATGATAAGCTCAATTAGCATTTATAAAATCTTTGTGATATTTTAACTTCCTCTTAATTGTAATTTGGTCATATTTTTTTCCCATAAGTAATGCAAGTCTCAAAATCTCTAATTCAACATTTTTTTACTATAATATAAGGATGCATGAATGTCAAACTTAATTAAAAAACATGTACAAAAACATAAAAATATCCTATGTTACATGTTGTTAATTGTTGTTGTAATCGGGGATGAATCGATGTGTTGCACATGCAACTAGGGTTTGATGCGTTGTGCCTATACAATCTCTGACGCCACTGATTTCCTCTTGCACATTGTGGTCAGAGATACTCCTGTAGCATCCACTGACACGACAAAATTAATTCAGAGGGAGGGGTGAAAACCCCCTCGTACCGGAATGTAGAATCCAATGAGTGTGATGGCTCCCACATGATGGCTCCAATGAGTGTGATGGCTCCCGCATCAGGCAACCGCATCTCCACGATCAACTATTAAAAGACGAGTAAGACAAAGAAAATGGATTGGGCATGGAGGTGGAACCGTCGCATCCAAAATCTTCTTGCATCTGGGTGTCAATTAAATGTATTTACCAAGCACCAATAGCTCTGAAGTATGTGATAAAATATACTAGGGTGGGAGAACACACCCAATTTATGATAGATCATGCCCTAATAGGAAAATTATTAGGACTTTGGCCCTCAAAAAAACACTTCGCCTGGTGGATCAAAACCTGGTGGAATCCAAAAGGGTACTATGAGCTTCAGCTTAGCTCGAAGGGGTTCTTCATGGTCATATTCTACAACCTAGAGGACAAAGATCGAATCTTTGAAAACGATCCCTACTTCTATAACTTAGCAAGACTGCACTTACGCTTCTGAACGAATCACTTCTGCCCAGAGAAATAATATTTTACCTTCACCCCGGTCGGGATACGTCTCTACTCCTTACCTTAGGAGTTCTGACTCAAAGAAATCCTAATGGGCATTGGAAATACACCAGGAAGACATGTTAAATCTTCAGAAGCCACCAAGCAAAGGCATTACACATCTTACGCATGTATCTGTGTCTACATGAATATCTCCAAAGCCCTACCGGATCTGTCACCCTGGAATATCAAGACGAAGAATGGATACAGACCATCGATTATGAACACATCCCTTTTCAATGTAGGAAATGTCATGAACACAGACACATTTTCAGGCATTTTCCTCTTAATGCGCCAATCAAATCAGAAGATGAAGAGAAATAGAAGGATGGGTTCACCCAAGTCTTGAACCATAAGAAACAAACTCAGAAAAAACCTAATCAGGGTAGTGGGCGCAGGAACTTCATCGACAACTCCTTCAAAGCCCTCAACAATATTCCAAACGCACAAGAGGTAGAGAATCCTCTTAAGTCAGTGGAATAGCAGAATAACAAAGGTAAGAAGAAGCATAACCCGAATCCACCTCCAAAAATAATCACAAATCTAGATCCACAGGTCCAGTCGAACCCAGAGAAGATCCTTGTAGACAAAGAAGATACTATTATGCAAATGGATGAGAAAGCCTTAGAAGATATAGATCTAGATAAGCTATAAGAATCCCTCAATAAACAAGACCCATAAACCATACCAGTTGAGCAACTCAGGAAGGTCCACAAAGTTTTCCTAGATTCCACTGTTGGAGCCACCTCCAAACTAGGGGTTAGTCCAAATCCCAAAAGGACTCCCAAAGAGAGTAGACGAAGAGGACACAAATCATTCCAACAATTGATAAAGGAAGCATGTAACTGTATGATCAACTCAGGTCAAATCCAGCATCTCAACGAGGGATTCTTCTCTCCACTCCCCAACTATTTATAATGAATATTATTACTTGGAATATCAAAGTCCTAAATGGAATATCCAAACAAAGGATCCTCCATAATTGTGTCAAATATGAAGATTCGAACATTCTATTGTTACAAGAAACTAAATGCACAGAAAACACATCAGAGGAGCTCTTCAAACAATGTTGGCGTACTTGCAACTTTGTTTACACTGATTCAAAAGGAGCAGCATGAGGCCTTGTTATATTATGGAATTTGACCATTGGCATTCTGGATCAGGTTTTCTCTATTGTCAGCACCTTCATCGCCCACTATCGATCCATTGGTTCCAGTCAAGAGGGGGTAATTAGCAATGCCTATGGTCCTCAGAGTTGCCAAGAGAAAGACCTTTTCCTCCATATCCTATCCTATCTTAGTGCTCTCGTTGATAAAAAAACGTTGGATAGTTGGAGGAGATCTTAACATCATCCTCACACTAGAAGAGAAAAGAGGAGGAAATAAATGTATTGACTTGGACAACATCAAACTCAAGGACCTTATTGACCGAATAAAATAGGTGGACATTGAAACGAGCAATGGCTCATTCACCTAGTCCAATAAACATTCGGGATCCCAACAAATAGCCTGTAGGCTAGATCGCTACTTAATTTCATAAACCCTAATGTTAGAAGGTCCAAAAATGGAAGCCACTATCCTCCCAAAAGCAGGACCGGATCACTGGCATGTCCAACTTTGGATAGTCATGATAGTTTCTCCCAAGTTCAAACCCTTCAGGTTTGAAAACTTATGGCTATCTCATCTAGATTTTCATGAGCTATCGCACACTTGGTGGGCCCAAGCAGAGATTCAGCAGGGAACCAAGATGTACCAATTCCAACAAAGGTTAAAAAAATTCAAGCAACAACTTCGTCAGTGGAACAAGGAATTCTTTGGCAATGTATTTCGACAGAAGAAATTACTTGAGCATAGACTTGAGGAAATTCAGTAGGATATTATACTAACAAGTCATACGAAATCCCGAAAACAAGAAGAAGAGAGATTATAGAAGCAACTCGAAGAATGATACAAGTAGGAGGAAACTCTCTGGAAAAATAAATATTGAGTGCAATGGCTCAAGGAGGGAGAAAATAATACTAAATTCTTTCATCATTCCATGATCTACAAGCGATTCATCAATCGCATTACAAAACTTGAAGATGCACAAGGTAACGTCATCCTAAGCCATGAGGAAATAGCTACGGATCTTGTTAATTACTACAAGTATCTTCTATCAGAGCCTCCCATTGACAGAAATCTATCGATCAATTGCATCACTCAACACACTCCAGTCCTAATCACTCCAGAACAGAACTAGGCCCTTATGCGACCCATCACGCAGGCAAAAGTGGATCAGGAAATTAAGGAAATTCCTTTGGGCAAAGCTCCTAGGCCGGATGGATTTACCACTTCTTTCTTCCACTATTGTTGGCCCATGATTCGTGAAGAGGTTTGGCAGCTAATCAGGGAATATTTCACTTCTGGTAAAGTCATTTGGGCTCTAAATTTTACTTTTCTTACCCTCATACCTAAGGAGGAACGAGTCACCAATCCGAAGAATTTTCGGCCAATTGTGCTCTGCAATGTTATCTACAAAATCATTTCCAAGGTCATTGCTCTGTGACTCAAGTTGGTTCTCCCCTTCATCATCTCCAACGAACAATCAAGATATGTGGAGGGAAGGAAAATCATGGACAGCAACATCCTAGTTCATGAAGTCATTCACTCTCTCAAGACCACTCAAACCCCAGGTATGCTCCTAAAACTTGACCTATCAAAATATTTTGATCGTCTAAGTTGGAACTACATGAAGGCTCTTCTACAAGCCTTTGGCTTTGGTAGTGATTGGATCTCTTGGATAATGAATCTCATCTCCTCTATCTTTTTCTCCATTCTGATGAACGGAGTCCCCTCACAGCCATTCTCACCCGCTCAAGGCATTCAGCAAGGCGACCCTCTATCCCCCTTTCTTTTTGTCATCATGGAAAAATATCTTGGTCATTATATCAAAGCTTCCATTATGGATGGATCTCTCCAAGGTCTCCATCTGCATGGGCTTCAACCAGCAACATCCCATAGGCAATTTGTGGATGACACTATGCTCTTGAACACCCCCACTACCCAGGAATCCAACAAACTCAGAACCATTCTCATGACTTCAGTGAAGCCTCTGACACTTCCTTTAATTTAGATAAATCTCAGATTTTCTTCTTCAACACACCCCCAGCAATTCAGACTCGTATCTCCCGATTACTAGGCACACCAATCTGCTCATTTCCATCCCATTATTTGGGACTCCCCCTTTCGAACTCTACAACCCAAAATATTTCCTGGGATTCCCTTCTCCTCTCAATTTCCAACTTCCTTAGAAACTGGAACTTTAGATCCCTCAACCTTCCAGCCAAACTTATCCTCCTAAAATTTGTACTTCAAGCCATCCCTACCTACATGTTCTTCACCCTTGCAGAACTGCAAAATGTAATCAAAATCATAAGGAACCTACAGAGGAACTTCCTCTAGCATGGTCATGTACCCAACAAAAACTGGGCCCTAATCAGCTAGGACACCATTTGTAAACCCAAATCCATGGTGGGCATGGGTATCAGGGATTTGGGTAAGCTAAACAACACTATGGGGGGGAATATCTGGTGGCGTTGGCTCAAAATCCCAGTAGAACTATGGGCCAATCTTTGGAAGCAAAAATACACCCCAAACATCCCTCAAGCTCAACTTATTCGGATAAAAGATAATATACAGGGCTCCAAAATATGGAATGCAACCTGGAAAAATCAACCACTCATTCAAGATCACGCTTTCTGGGAAATTTGGAATGGTCAGAGTGCTCTATTTTGGATGAAATCTTGGCAACAACTACTCCCACTGCACTCCAAGGATAACCTTCACCCCTATCAATATCACATCCATGACTTGAAGTCACTCAAAGTGGCAGACCTCTGGGGATGGACAACTCTCTCCACCCTCCATGGCGCAGTTGGAAGGTTTTGTAAGGTAGCTAGAGACGTAGTAGTGGGGGATCAGAGGGCCCATAGTGATAATAGTGGAGGTCATTCAATGTAAGGTGGACTAGGTCCACTATATTATTAAATAAGGCTTACTATTGTAGCTAGATATAATAAATGTAACATGACTTCTTAGAAGGTTCTACTTCTAGAAGATTCCTCGTCTAGAATGTTCTTAGGTGATGGTATCACTATATAAAGGGGTTCAATCAATGTAAGGGGACATGAAGAGAAATATTGTATTTGGAGCGGTAGCTCAATAGGAGGAAGCCCCCTCGAAGAGGCAAGTGAACAAGAGAGGATCCCTTCCATAATAGGATCCATTGTATGGTGTTGCCCTACCTCAAGGGTTTGATAGTAATAAAGGAGATTTTGCATATTGTTCTTGTATATATCTTGTGGTTCTTTTGTATTCATACTTTTGTTCTTAACAATTGGTATCAAATCACTTTCCTTGGCAGACATTGTGGGCAAATATTTTTTTATTTTTGCAGATTTCTTTTTCGGAAAAAAAAAAAGAGGGCCGCGACATTCCAGAAATTTTTGGTATATGTTTGTGAACAATTTGCAGAAACAAGTCGTATATCTAAGTTCCTCTCAGAAAAACACCCAAGTTGAAAAAAAAAATCGTCTGAAACGAAGTCCGAGAAGTCAAGATATTGAAGTTTTAAAATCTGCAAATTTTCAGGGTTTTTTCCGCGGACAGCGGACCAAACAACTTAAAGTTCTAAGTTCTTCTCACAATTTCACCCAATTTCAAAAAATAAATCAGCCAAAACAGAGTCTGGGAAGTGAAGTGATGAGAATTTTAAATTCAACAGTTTTTCAGGGTTTTTCCGGAAAAAGCCGCGATTTTCTACAGTAATTTATTGTTCTATTTTTTGGGTTTTTTTCGTGACGGCAGCGGGACTGCAGAGTTCATAAATTTTCATAAGGTGTTCAGATGGATATTTCTTCTCAAACTCTCAAATAAATTCTACAGATTACTGAAGCATTCAAAGCCCAATTGTTTAACACATTGAATGACAGATTGGATGGCTTTGTAGATGGTCTCAATGATAGTTTTCGTAGTATTCAAGATTCATTGGATAACATGCAGGAGATATTTTTTATGGCAGACCTCAAGGATGAATATAATCAAGAAATGTATTATTGGTATGATTTTGAGGTCGATTGCGATGATTGGTATATGGATAGTTTTCATTTCTGGGATGACAACCACTTCCATATTTGATTTGATGACTCTACTCCACCTTCTGTAGAGAACATCAATGTCCCACATTAGGAGCTAGTTACCAGGGTCCAGCCTGCATATTATACAATGGTATTGTTCCTTCCAGATTCATCTTTGATCATCTCCCACTATGTGGATGGATATTCTTATTTGGATCCACATGATAGGTGTCAGTATTGGGAGCATCATTTTCAGTTGGTTATTGGGTGTCGATATCTTCCATGTGGGGTTCACATGAGCAATTGGACATGGGACCCTGGTTTACAATGGAAATTGGACTACTTCGGCATGGTGGCTTCCATTTCTCAATGGAACCCTGGTTCTCTAGTATACTTCAGCACTATGGTCCACACTTATCCATGGGACCCTGGTATATGGTTGTACATCAAGCGTTGAGGATAATGCTTTCATAAGGGGGATGGAATGGAAGGTAGCTAGAGAGGTAGTAGTGGGGGGCCAAAGGGCCCATAGTGATAATAGTGGAGGTCATTCAATGTAAGGTGGACTAGGTCCACTATATTATTAAATAAGGCTCGCTATTGTAGCTAGATATAATAAATGAGTAGTTAGATATAATAAATGTAAAATGACTTCTTAGAAGGTTCTACTTCTAGAAGATTTCTCGTCTAGAATGTTCTTAGGTGATGGTACCACTATATAAAGGGGTTCAAGTAATGTAAGGGGACATGAAGAGAAGTATTTTATTTGGAGCGGTAACTCAATAGGAGGAAGCCCCCTAGAAGAATCAAGTGAACAGGAGAGGATCCCTTCCATAATAGGATCCACTGTATGGTGTTGCCCTACCTCAAGGGTTTGATAGTAATAAAGGATATTTTTCATATTGTTCTTGTATATCTGTTGTGGTGCTTTTGTATTCAGTCATTGGGTTCTTAACAGGTTTCCTCACGTGATCTAAATGTCTCAGCAGAGTGTGATCTACAACCATGGAGGAAAATGGTAAACCAAAGGAAAATTTGCATTGGTGAAAATCCAGATATTCTCCACTGGGGGTATAGCCCCAATGGAACTTTCACAATTAAAGAGGGATATCATCTGCAGGAAAACATCCATACTCAACCAAAAGAGAATATATGGAACATAATCTATAAATCCAATCTATGGGCGAAAATCTCCACCTTTATTTGGCTCCTGGTTCAAAATAAAATCTTAACCTGGGATAATCTAAGGCAGAGAGGTTTCATAGGACCCTATATTTTCCATATCTGCCAGTAGTAAGAAGAAACTATGGAGCACATTCTCAACCAATTTCCATTTAGTGTGAAAATATGGGACTATGCATCGCAACATATGAGAATATCCAACAGAGACAAAAGTAGCATCATTACCACCATCAGAAATTGGGGAATTGGACCCTTCATAAGCCCCATTCTAAACAGAATTTGGAAAATCCTTCCTGGTTTCATTATTTGGATACTGTGGAAAGAAAGAGACAAATGAATTTTCCATTCATAGGCCTCTCCCCCTACTTTCCTTTGGTCCACCATCTTCAACCATGTCAAGGAAACCGTTCAATCCCACCTCTAGACTAATGAAGATCTCCCTTCGGAGCCCCTCAAAGCCTCAATCCTAGCATCTTGGCACCTCACCTCAACCTCTAACCCATGTTTTCATCATTTACCCACAAGACCCACCTCTACAAGCCCTCGATCCTGGTCCCCCCCACCCCAGGGACTCTACAAAGTCAGCTTTGATGGTGCTTCCAACGGAAATCCTAGTCCTCCAGGATTTGGAGTGATTATTAGAGACAGCTCAAGACAAATTCAATACCTCCTGGCTAAACATTTGGGACATGATACAAACAACTCTGTCGAACTTTGGGGCCTTGTCATAGGCATCCAAATGGCTGTGGACCTCGGGCTCACTAGCCTCATAATAGAATGGGATTCTAAAGTAATCATCAACATCGTTGCCAAATTCATTAATGGAAATGATCCAGAAAAAATCACTCCAAGTTGGAACCTATTGGGACCTCTTAACAGTTTACAAGCTCTCCTTTGGCCTTCTCTCAATATAATTACCTCCCACATTCGTCATGAAGCCAACAAGGTAGCAGACAAACTAGTAAATGCAGGGGAAACCTCTGTCTCAAAATACATATTCATTGATGCGGGCAAACCCCAGAACTCTCAGCTATCGCAGCACTGCAAGGAGTTGGATAGATAGGACTACCCTTCCATGGATGGGGTGACAACTAACCAGGGGGAGAAAGGTGGCGCGCATGCGGGGAGGGAAGTTAATACCCCCAATCGCCAGCCATGCAACCATTCCTCCTGACTGATGGGATCTCACTTGGAAATAATGGTAGTGTTTTACAATACCATCAGGAATTCAATCCCTCCCCTCGTGATCCAATGCTGGAGTAAAGGAGCAGGTACAAAATATCAAGTATAAGTCACCTCGGTTTTCATGGTGGTCCTTGTAGTCATTTTTCGGCCTTTATGATGGTATGCACCCTTGAGCACTTTATCATTATTCATCTTTCGTCGTGTCCCATTCATTCCATTAGTAATCCGTCATCCCGACTCTCCCAGACTTCGAGCCATGGACACTTTTTCAACTTGACTCTCTCAGCGCTATCCATCACTCAGTTGGACTCCCTCAATTTTCATTTCATCTATGCAAAACCTCTAGTCGATCTTTCTATAATTATGCCCATAAAACGCGACAAACCCAAAAGAGGGCCACAATATTATAGTTTTCTTGCTCGGAACAATCACCTGGATCCCTCGCTGCCCTCGACTCCTACCACCATCTCTGGCTAGAATTGGCTTGAGTTTTCATTTCCCAACACTCCACACTCGTCCCCACCCCCCGTCGACAACATGCTTGACCCAGGAAGTTGCCTTGTGGAGAAATAAATCCCTCCCCTTGGGTTGCAGCCTTATGAAGACATGCCAAGGTTGGATATCAACACCAATCCCCAAGATAGGCCTTTGGAACAGGGTGGTTGTTTGGTTGAAGAAGAAATCCCCCCTAGTTGGTTGCAAGACTGAATTGCTCAAAATGTCACCGTTGGAATGGCCTTGGATGAAATTCCACCAATGGATTTGGATGATATTCCGCCTACGACTTTTGATGAAGACACGGCTCGACACACAAGTGGGCAAATTGAGCAACCTCATCTCAATCAGCATTGTCTCTTGGATGACCACCTCCAGTTGATATTTGATATGAGGTAGAACATGGAGGAGTAACTGCATAATCACCGTACCCTCAGTCGGTGTATGGACCTCTTGTTAGAATCTTTAGCAGGTACTCCGAAAAAAATGTGTTTTCCAACCTGTGGACAAATATTTTTCTTCACCTACAGCTTTGATGGATGCCCAGGTTCACCACTCCTCTAGCCTCTTTTATTTTTGTATATCCATAACTAGTTTCAGACTTT
>ML809295.1:233416-255749 GCA_009831015.1 Picea engelmannii | reverse complement strand
TGGAGGAATCGGCAACTTGCGGTTCTCGTACTCGCATGACACATGGTCGATACCCGTCCGCTACCACTATAACCCAGGTGCGCCACACAGCCCGCAAGCATGGAGCACAAGTAAATCGGGGTGAGAATCGAACTTGAGACCTCCTTTACATATGTCCTTCCATTTACATTACACTTGCCAATCGGTCTACACCCCTACGGGCCATAACATAATATATTATTAATATATAACTTAATATATTATATTTTATTATGTTATAATTAATATATAATATAATATATTATTTTTATCATATTATTTTTATTTATTCATTATATATAATATTATTATATTTATAATTTAAAATTAATATATAACATAATATATTATACTTGGTATATTATAATTAATACATAACATAATATATTATATTATATTTATTATATTACATAATATATTATGTATTTGATTTTTATGTAATATCTTAAGTATATATTATTATATGGGTTTAGAAAGGGACACATGCATTAGTTATTTAAGGACAATTATTTTTATGTAAAGGACACATGCATTAGTTATTTAAGGACAATGATGTTTTTTTGAAAAACCCACTTAGGAGGCTCATTTTAGATATCAATATTCCCCTAATTAGTATGTATGAACTCAAAATTAAAAACTAATACAATATAATACGATATGGTAATGGTATGAAGTGGTGGATAACAAAAATACATTTTAAAATTATGATATAAAATATTTGATATTTACAATACAATAATATATTGTTTTTTAAAGTAAAAGTTAAAATTGAAATAATAATAATAATCTATTTTTAAGGTCACGGCCAAGCCAGCACACCAAATTGGTGTATGAGACCCCCTTGTTTGTGGGACAAGGGACCCCACTCCGCCCAGCGATTTGACTGGTAAAGTCTACGAAGGTATACATACCCTACCCCCCTCTAGATTTGAACATGTGACCTCTTAAGAGGAAACACATGTTCTTAACCATTAGGCCCACTCATGCTGTATTTATATCATATAGATTTACAATGGACAAATATTTATATCATTTACACATAACATTTAATTATATCATCCAATCAAAAAAATAATAATATTTCATATGAAATATTAAATACTAAAAACATTATATATTTAATAATCAAATTATCAAATCCACTATAGATTTGAAAACATAAAAGTAAGTAATTAAAGAATAAAACATGTATAATATATCACTCTTCGTTGTCATCGCCATGATTATCTTTCTCTCTTGGCATGATAACATTGTTTTTCTCAAAAATATGTTTTGATCGAGCGTCGTGTCTTAATACAAACCACCAATCCCTATCCAACACATCTGGGTAAAAAAATACTTGGTTGCAGTGTTTTGGGAAAACATAAGGCTCCTTAGCTTCATCCCACATCCTTTTAGAGTTGTTACATATCATCCCACTGTCACTATCTTCCTTTACATTATTCTAATCAAAGGTGTCCCACCACTTGCACCTAAAAATAACACATTGGAAAGAAGAGAAGTCCACTCGAATGATCTCTTGTATCTTTCTGACATAACCTAACTTCCCCTGTATGGTGTTTTGATCGCGGTGGCTAGAATGACTAGATTGGTCAAACTCGACTTCCACTCCACGGTCTTGTGTCATATGTCCATCATTGGAATCCTTTATGCGAAAATGTTTTCCATATGCCCACATAGATGGGAACAAATGCACCTATAAAAAAAGTGAACAAATCACAGTGTCAATATGTGTCTAACGACTTGACCATTAGAATATAAAATAATATAGATGTACTTACAATTCAAATGTGAATTATGAAGTTAAAATTTATGTACACAAAAATATTATTATTGATTTGCTGCAACCAATCCCTATGTTTAGTGCATCATCTTCTTCACATAGGTAACGACCGGATGCACCATATTTCTCTCTGACTTGGTTAGTAACCCAACTGTTGGGGCATATCATTGGCATATTTTTTTTTAAATGATCAGGATAAGGCATGCTTCTACCATTCAACCATTTGAATTATTTCCTGTCACTTTCCCATTTCCTCCTCTTGTGTTCGTACAATGTGACCCACGGTTGTGTTGCCCCTGAATTGTAAAGAATGAATTTATTGATGGCTTCAATTTATGAATTCGTTGATGTATTCATGAAATCAAACCAACATATAGTACATATGATATCATGAAAATATACATGATGAAGTTCAGTGTGAATAGTTACTATGTACAAATTTGAAAAATGATAAGTCACTTATTCTTTATCAAGCGTCTTTTTCCATTCATTTGGAGAAGTTCCCCTTCTCTTTTGTCTTCATCCCTTTCATCGTCCCAAATCACTGCACCTAGTGTGTTGTCGATATTCTTGTTGAACTAACTGGCATAATAGAAAGACTCATATGATATGTACCCCTCTGCCATAGACCCCTCGGGTTTTTCCCTTTGACGAACAAATCCTTTCAATTTCTTCATATACCTCTTTAAAAAAAATCCAACGACAGGAGACCACCCCGAATAATTCAACCTCATCTTCTAGGTGAATTAGAAGATGAACTTGCATGTCCATGAAACTCGGCGGTAGTTTCTTCTCAAACATACAAAGAATCTCAGCTATCTCTTGACGCCACAATGGAATGTTAGCCATATGAATATCCTTTGATGTGATCCAATGTAAAAATACACATAATTTATATATGGCATGCCTTAGGTCATGGGGGAAGTCATGGTTCATACACGAGCAGAGGATAATGACACTACAAATTAAACACATAAAAAATTAATTTTGTTTTATTCCATGGTATAAAAATAAAAATTACAAATAATAAAATCATATTTTTGACATACGACGTACCTTTAGAAGGTTCAAATGGTCATGTGATTTCAACCTCGACCAATGGTCTTGACACATAGTGAAGCAACATCATAGGGAAGACCCATATAAAGAAGGAACCTTTACACCCAATATAACTTCCTTTGCCAAAGAAAGATCTTATTTCTTCAAAATCCATGGGACATCACCTTCTTTGAAAGACCAAGAGGGACCAGCCTCTCCTCTACTTTCTTGTCTTGGCCAATATTTATTTTTAGTTTTTGAAGAAATAAGATCTCTCCTCATAGCCAATGTGTCACTTTCTTTCGATGATATGTGCCTACATAAAGAATATGAAACATTTTTAAATATATGCATGGGATCTAGTTAGTGGGAAATATTAAGATGCTCCCAATAAGGGAGCTCATAAAAGATAGATTTCCTTTTCATCCCAATGGGAAATTTATCAACATAGGTGTCGAATAATTCTGAATCATCGAACATAGGATCCCCATTTGAATCAAACATTTATGTAATCTCCTTCTCCTTCTCTCTCATATGCTCTAAGACATTTTGTTGGTGTCATTATTACATGCCTTTCGGTTCTCTCTCGTTTACCATTGAAAGCAGATGTTTCTCTGCTAGAAGGGTATTCTTCTGGGAGGAATACCCTCGAGCAATTGTACACTCGCTTTCGTAGGTGGTTGGACCACCTAGACTTCAGAGAAGGTCCACAACATTTACATTCATGATAGCCTTTAATTACAAGACTTGTGAAATTATTGTTTACATAGCACGTTAGCGTTTAAGAATAGAATGTCAATCACAGCAAATTAAATATGTGAATAAATATTGTTACGTTTATAAACAAATCAATAAACATTTTAATTACCAGAGAAAACTCCTAATCCTGGATAATCATGTGTGGTGTAAGCACATATGCCATACAACGTAAAACTCATCTTTGTTGCAATGGGTCTTCATACATTGTATACATGTATCCCTTCCCATAATTCCTTCAATTCATCTACCAATGGTTGTAGGTAGACATTCATATTCTTCACTTGTCTTCTACCAGGGACTATAAGAGCCAACATAAGATGTGCATTCTTCACGGACAACCATGGGGGGGTATTGTTATTAATCACTATTATAGGCCAAACAGAGTAGTTGGTGTTTTAGAGGGAATATGGGTTCACGTCATCCATTGTTATGTTGAGCCATATACTTCATACTTCATCCTTGAATTTTTTTGGCCATGTATTCTCTATATGCTTCATGGCTATTGAATCTGTTGGGATTTGCATAACTCCCAACTCACTTCTATGTGAGGCATGTCATCCCTGCAACATAGCTAATTCTTTGCAACGAAAGAGCCTTTGAATCCTTGGGATTATAGGCATGTGTCTCAATAACTTATGAAGAGGATGATGTGATTTACCATTTTTATTTGATTTATGGTACCTATCATGCCCACATTTCAGGCATACCTCTTTGTCTGCATATTCTTTTCTATATAGAATAAAATCATTCGGACATGCATGATATGATATATACTCAACACCAAACATTTTCAACAATTGATTTGCCTCTTCGCAACTTCCAAGAAAAACATTATCACTAGGAAGAACCTTACCTTTCAATATCATGTAGTTAGTGGGTAATAGAAATATACAAGGTCATTTAACGTTTATAAAAGAAACCATTTCTAATGTTGATTGTGTGACAAGATTTCTCAAAATTAATATACGGCACCTACTGGTCAATTACCTCAACATTATTGAGAAACATGCATTTAACATGCCAAAATTTTCTTTCACGTTGTACAGTAACATTGTTGTCCCAAGCTGGGTAGACTTTCACCAAGCACAAGGTCCAAAGAGAGGGGTGGTGGAAGCATATTTCAGGCTTTCGAAAATGGTATCATTGATATGAGCATCATCCCCTAGATCATCGTTCTAGAATGCCTCTAACAACATTGTCTCCATGGCAGTCGTATCCCATAAGTAATCATCCATACCAACCTCTTTTTTATTGTCTCAAGAACTACTATTGTTGTAGTCATTCCTAATTGGTGAATCTGGATGTAGTGGGAATTCAATAGGTGGTTGATTCAACCATTCTTGGTACACTTCCTCTCTGAGTTGTGCTCTCATTGCAGCCTTCTCTCGGGTTGAAATTGTTGTGGGGTGCAACAGAAGATGGTAGGTATGTCTCTCATCATCAAAAGAATCCTAATTTAAAAAATATTGAACATTAGTACATTGATGATATTAGTAAGCACAATGCAATAATTTTTTTGTTCAAATTACATTATACCAAACAATTATTACCATCGTCAACCTAGGATTGTAGCTAGAAGATGGAATGTCACAATTAGGAGGGTAAAGTGGTTGTCTATTTTCATCTACCAACTGTTTGCAGTATGTTGCTCCTGATAAGACCTTCCGATGTTTTTGAACTGGTACTGGAATATTTTATGCATCTGAACTCGATTCTAAATCAGGATCTTGCAAATTTTGATACATTTTCATTTAGATTGACATGGATAAAAAAAAAATCAATGAGATAATCAAAACATAAATAAATTAAGTTAAACTTACTGAAGATGGAAAGGGATAACTCCACGATGGACTTTGAGAAATAAGGAATGGGCTGGAATTTGAAGAATTAGCTATTTGATCATATAATAAGGTTTTCTCTCTGCATTTCAGCAAAATTAGCAATAATTTTTCATGTACATATCTAAAATAAATTTTGAGTACCATACCACAATCTAAGTTTGAATATAGTTTTGAAACTATTTTTTAATAATAAGGCAACATAAAACGTAAAATGTATATTGAAGTATTGTAAATCATGTGAATTCATCCTAAAAGGTAATTTGAAATGAATATTTTATTTTGTGTGCAAATAAAAATTCAAATAGCTTTAAAAGAATCTCGGTGTGCTTGTAAACCAAAAATGCACCAATGCGCATATTAATAATAAGCACTGGTGCGTTGAAAAATTAACCACACCGTGTTTCAAGATTTTGTAATAAAAAACAAGTATATGTTATCGTTGCATCAATTAATATGGACGCACCAATGCATAATATAATATGGACGCACCGGTGTGTCTTATATAAACGCATTGTCGTGCCGAAAAATTTAAAAAAAAACACGATTTTTTTTAAACAATTGAAAAAAGAGCAGGAATCAAATTTCATAAAGTCATTTAAATACTAAAACGTTATTCACTATTTCATTATTTTGCAAAATTTTGCAGTGGAAAGACTTGCAAGAGAGACATACAGAGGAACATTGTGAAGGAGTAGAATAATTTGGAACCATAGTATTATTCAGAATATGAGAATTTGAAGGGTATGGTGTTTCACTCTAAACCCTTTTCATAAAGTTTTTTTAATAGTAAGAAGGTATTCAATATATTCATTATTTTGCCAAAATTTACAGGAAACAGATTTGGAAGAGAGACATACAGGGGAGCACTATGGAGCAGAAAAATACTTTGGAACAGCAGAAATATTCAAAAAAACAGAATTTGAATGGTATGGTGATTCACTCAAAAGCCTACATAGTAAAATTTTAAATTCCAGTGTTGATATTGATAATAAAAAAATTTACAAATTGTATTCTTATTTGGATTTTAATTAAAATTCAGAAAAAATAAATAAATAAATCATACTTACCTTAAACCCTTGTTTTTTTTTTGCTTACGTGAATGCAAAATTTCACCCTAGGGTTTAACTCCTTCTATCACTTCAGAATTAGGACTTTTTCGTTTTAAGTATTTTAGATCTAATGGGTTTGTTTTTATATATATAAGTGTTTGGCACATGATGCAAAGGGACCACTTATTGCATTGGATCCCAAATGCAGTCAACCCTCTGAATTTTGTTTTGTTTTTTTAAACGATTTTCGATTTAGCATTTTTTTTTAAATGTTTTTCGATTTTCCAGTGCGCCATTTCGACATAAATGCACCGGGGCGTTTCTGTCTAAGGAGCACCGATAAAGCCAGAATTTTTTATTATTATTATTTAAAAAATATGGTGCATAAAAAAAAGTAATGTCGATGTTTTCTCATCTAAACAACACAGAAAATGTTGTCACCTTATTTTTTTAATTTTTTTAATTTTTCTTCTCATCGGTGTGTAATTTTTCTATTTTTTTTTTTATGAATGTTTAACTTTTTTGCTATGTTTTTGTTTTTTATTGTAGTCGTTGTGATGTCTTCTATATATATCGCACTGATGTAATTCACAATTTTTTAAAAAATAAATTAAATTGTTCGGTGTGTTTTGTTGTATGGAACACAACGATGTGTTTTATGTAATAAATGCGCTGATGCTTTGTATCTAAAAAGCTCACCGGTTACAACGATTTTTTTGCTGAAAATTATGTGATTTATTTATAAAATATATTTAATAATTTTTGTGTTGAATGGTACGTGTTGTATATTGATAAAAATATGAGTGAGAAGAGTTAAAATAAGAAAATTTATGGTCGATGCAATGGTGACACATCCAAAAAAACAAAAAAGGCAAGTTCTATTTAAATTCTATACAAAATTAATATGGTTGAACTATATGTAAGTTTAACTAATATGTTTTGGTTAGTGTGTGGCATGCAGGGCCACAAAATGAGGAAGATCAATAAGATTATTTATGAACTAAGTGCAAAAGAGCGTAAAATCTTGATGGAAAAATTGAAGAGGAATGAATCGGGTGAATGAAAAAATATTATTCAATATGATTTATTTTTTTAATTTTCATTAATAATATACTTAGGAATATTAGATGACATGTTTCAAACAATCTATTAATTTGCGTCCGTTTAATGTTCTACATGCACCAACAATGAGGGAACATAATGTAATCATAACAAAACAAAATTAATTAATATAGAAGATGTAAATGATGATTAATTGGTCATTATCTCATCTAGAGTGGTGTTGGAGATTTATCAAAGGGGGGGGAACTTTTACAGAACTATGAAAGATATGGTAGAACGAACGTATAGACGTACTTTCCACTTACAATATAGAAATCAATCCAATGATTCCAAGAAATAGGTTATACTTAAACTAGAGGTAGAATTTCCAAAGCAATGGTCAATTAGACATGTCAGACTTGCAATAGAAAAAACATACAACAACAAAAAAGAATCATTCAAAAAGTAATATTCCTAAAACACTTATATATATATATATATATATATAAAGTATTCATTTATTAATATATCAATCTTGTAATATTTAGTTTTCATATATCAATATAAAAATAATTTATTGTCATAGGACCAACGAGCTGATATCTGAAATATGACAGTAGGAATGTCCAAAAAAATTTACAAGGAAATGGCCAAAGAAATGGACATAATTGCAGCACATGAGGAGTTATCTCAACAACAACGTGCTTCAATGTATATAATCAAATGTGTTGAATTTTTCTATTAGGTACAAATAATTAATTTAACATCAAATATTAATTTTCAAATATTCTCTTACAGAAAAGAAAAGAAAATGGAATTCATTCGGCACACAAAATTGGACAACAAGGAAGAAAATGGTTGGTAGCAAAGTTTGTGAGTAATTGTTATTTCCTTGTAACAACTTAAGGCTTTTTTTTGTATATTTTAAGTTGTGTTACAAGAGCCATCCTTGAATGTCTTCAAACATGTGATAACATACAAATAAGAGCTATCAAAAAAATTGATTGACATTGGGTCAGTTAAGGGTCATGAGTATATGTTAGCATATCAAAAATTAATTGTGGAATTTGTAAGTATAATCTATGGTGTTTTACTTCTATCATTTTATAAATAATGAAACAAAAATAATACTTTATATTAAATCTATGATTTATTATGGAGTATAAAACTTGGAGGAAACAAAGTATGGAACTGAGCCAACAGAAGAATTGTTGAAACAAGGCATGAGATTTGATTTTGAACATATGTGTATGATTCATGAGTCAATTCTTTCTATGCAGGTACGTAGTTTTTCAATTTACATTCACGTATATTATTTATTTCAATTTTCATTATTCTCACCAATGTCGATAGACTCATTACAGTTTATTTTTATGTATGTAGATGGAACTTAAAGAAAAACAAAACATCTGAGATAATCAACCAAACATTCAGCAAAATAACCCAAGGCATGGAAGTAGCTCGAGCACTAACAACAGTTCTAGTGAAGAATGATGACCAATATATATTTGGATATCAATGCAAGCTGCAATTGTATTTTTTTTTAAATAATTGTCTGTGAAAATCAGACATTTTTGTTTAATGTAATGGACATAGTGTCCCAATTGAGACAAGGGATTACCAATAAGTGTCCCATTTTGTATGACAAATACCCTCTTATTCATATAATAAAATATGTTTTAATTTATTCTATTGTGTTGTCCAATGTCATTGTGAAATGTTACATTGTTGATTAAATATATGGATGACTAAATATTATAATGAAGAGATGCAGAATATGATGATACAACAAATTAATCCAAACATCATATCCAAATTTACTCATCAAAATATAAGATATATGTAAATTTTTTGATAAATAATGGAATTAAAAAATAACAATAATTGCACTATCACAGGTCGATGTTTCTCGATGTATTTTAATTATTAATCTCATCGGCGCGTTTAATACTAAAACTCACCGGTGCATTTCATATGAAATTCACATCGGTGCTTTTATGTAATCAATTAGCACTGGTTTCAATATTTATTTAATACCACAAAATTGTATTAAAAAATTGGTCTTCGATGCGTTAAGCTTATACGAAGTACCGGTGCTTTAGGATTATTAATAAGCATCGGTGCATTTTTGTTACTAATACGCATCGGTGCTATTATGTTATTGATAAGCATTGGGGCTTGTTTGTTACTAAAAAGCACTGGTGATTTCGAATTTTAATGCACCGAGGGGTTTTTCCAAGTAACGCACCAGTGCATATTATTTTATACAGCATCGGTGCCTTCTTATTAATAACGCACCAGTGCATTCTAAGCAGAAAGCCTCGGTGCTTAACTATTTTTAACTCCCCCAATGTGTTTTATTGTTAAATCCCGGTGCTTATAAGACAAACGCCCAGTGCTTAAATATTTTACCACCCTGGTGCTTTCATATTTTACTGCCCTGGTGCTTGACGTTAAGTGTACAACACCGATGTTGTATATTTATGTACACATCGGTGCTTGTTCCTTATACAAACGCATCGATTTGTAAACATCTGCTAACACCTATGTCCGCCCATATTTTTTTAGTTATAATCATCTTTCGTTATAGTATCCGCAAAAACATCTGTTATCGAAGACATATGTTGTAGCGGAGGTTTTTTTGACAAATTTTTCCAATTTGCAACACTAGAAACCTCCGCTATAACCGTCGCTAAAAGGTCTTTTCTTGTAGTGGAGACAATATAACTACTATGTTTTGTCGAGAATTGATAGAACTAGAAATGAGTCCTTTCGACTCATTTCTATTATGTGCAGTCTCTATTTTGTTTTCACCATATATCAATAAAGTTTCAATTCCACATTTGGTAACTTAAAATATTTTTCATATAAATTTCTTCAAAAAAAAAAAATTATTCACTTCAAAGGTGTGTGTTTGTATGTGAATATTTAAGAATGAACTTACAACATCATAATCAATGAATAACAATTTTTTTTATTCAAAAAAAATTCTTACAAGAATTATCGTAGTGCACTTTTAACCTTTGATATTTGAATGACGAGCTTGAATTCCTCTTGCGTATTCTTTTCCAATATTTGGATAGTCCACTAGTTGACCACCCTACCAACTCTTATGGATACTTTCTTTACCCAAGGACCCCTGAGTTGCAATGGGGTTATATGAAAGATACCAATCTAGCAAAATGAATGAAGAGTGAAGCTTCAAACTTGAGAGGAAAACCCCACCTCTTGAACACTCTTCAATTGACCAAACTCTTCAACAATCATCAATAGAAAGTTAATTATTATGAAAACCATCCAGGATTAGGGTGAAAAAGTATATGAGTCCTCTAACTCAAGCCTCCATTTTATAGGCTTTGTGGCCCAATCTACTTGTCCATCTTATGCATAAATGTAAGTTTTTAGTTACTAATTACCAATTATTCTCCCACCCATGTGTCACTCACATGCACAAGTACACACATAAATCCTTATTTAAAAATATAAAATAGTGATTAATCCTCACCCAACTACCACATTTCATATTTTCACTCTTAGATGTTCCCTTGATCTCCTCCTCATTTCATGTTTGAGTGGATGCACATGTAGTCACTACTTTAGTTATTCATTAATTGTCTTCAATAACTCCCAACTCACTTTTATTTTCCAACGCTTCTATTTGAATTTGAATTTCTTGTTCCTTTTTCTTCTGCTTGATTCATGGGTAATAGTAATTAATTTCTAATTAATTAAAAATTATTTATTTTCTATTTCATGCACTTTTAGAATGCATTTAACTTCAATTGATTTTAAATGAACTATTTCATTTATCTTTGTTATAATATGTACTAATCTATATAGTCAATAAATCAATCAACTGTGAATTTTAACTTTTCACGAATTAATTAAAATGCACATGCTAAGTCAAACATCTTTCAATGTCTACTCAACAACCAATAATGGATACCAAAGGTGCCATAATTCTCAATTCCTTCGAGGGTTACTTTTTAATAACTACCAAGGGTGCCATGTTCACACATGCCCTTCAAGTATCCATGGCCTAACCTCACGTAAAAGTGCAACCTCTAAGTAAAAGTGTCACAAACTTTTCAATCCATGCCTTGGAAAATGAGTGTCACTAGGGGGACACAAGAATGGTGTTCCTCCTCTTCTAATGATACCATGTATACTTATATACAACTCCATTTATTCATTTGTCAACTAATCGACAAGTATATTACATGATCCATAAATGGTGGGCCTATGGCTTGTCCATTTCATTGACACCGACCCTTTGCGGAATGAATTTGCTTCTCTATTATTTGGTTTGTTAGTGCTTGGTTTGCATCGTTTATGGTTTCCAGACTAATTCCAACTAAGTTCCCAAACTATGGGAACTGGTTGATTTATCAATGAAATAAATGAGGATGTCCATCTATAAAGGAACAATCAATGGATGAATTAAGTCACTCAATAATATAGAAAAACGCCCAGGATGAGTTTAGGAAATCGACATCAAAGAAAAACAACCTGTGGCGAGTTTGCACACCCGACATCAAATAAAAATGACTTGGGGCGAGTTTAGACACTCGACATCAAAGAAAAATGATCTGGGGCTAGTTTAAACTCTCAGCATCCAAGAAAAATGACCTAAGGACAAAAGTGTTGATATTATGGTAGTTGTGGGAGGTATTTACCTCCATGTGTAAACCTGACGAGAATAGATTATTCCGAGAAGCAAGAAGAAACCCTAAATAACCCTAGAAGACTAGTCGGCTCAAGAGAATGTTTATATTAAGTTGTTAGTCTCCAAGAGAAGAAGTCAGCCTAGCAAAGTGACTTGGAGAACTATAAATAAAGGGCGCTTGAGCTCATTTTGTACACACACCTCACAACTGCGATGGTGCGCAAGTTTGGAGAAGAGTTGCAGTTGCTGCAACTAGCAGATTTCGATTTTGGATGGGATTCTCTCTTGGTTATGGTTTGGACTTTCTGCTTGTCCTCTTCTGGTTATTCTTGCTTGGTGCACTATCCCTGGAGAGAGGTGTGTTATCTTGTTTGGTTATTTATCCTAGGGTTTTCTTCCGGAATGATTCTCTATCAAGGTTAAGGTGCTCGGGGGTGGCTTCGGCCTATGGTTGGGTGACAATATTGCTATATTGTCTATGGTTAAATGAGCACATCCATTACTTTCTAACAAAAAGAAATATGCCCAGCTAAAGAAAAAAAAACCTGACAATGATTAACTTCGACCAGCTTCTCAATTGAGATGCCTAGCACTAAGAAAAATGCCCAAAGAAGTAGAAATTCTCCCAGGCATAAGTAAATTCACCTAGAAACAAAGTAAAACACCCAGAGGAGTGAATACAATTTATGGGTGAGTGGAACCTCAGACAACAAGACAAAACATGGGTTAGAGAGGATTGAGCTAATGAAGCTTGCATCTACTAACTATAACAAAATTTTCAAGCAATAAAACTCAAACCAGAACAACGATATAACTCCATAGAGAAAATTACACCCAGAGAGTATAAACAACAGAGATTTATTTTGATTGGGAATTTCATTACAATGGGTGAATTATGCATGCCTAAAAATCTCATGCATTATTACTCATGAAAATAAATGTAGATGGACATGGCTCAGAGATGCCTTTGTTCATTGTGGACAGACTCCTTATCTCCTTCATCCATCGATCTCCAAGCGAGCTACACTCTTTAAGCTCTCATCTCTACAAACTTCCCAGATTCTCCTCGCCTTCTTTCACTACAGTCTCAATTTCATTTAAGGGGATACCTTTGGAAGGACAACCAATATCACATGATTCGTTTTCACTTCCATTTTTTTCTAAAAGACAAACGTAAATTAAAAAAATAATTACAAATTACAAAGTATTTTGGGTGAGGATCCAATTTGGATCACACCTCCCCATTTGCAGGGTTTTGGTTTCCAAAATCTTACACCCCCTTCAATCTTCTTCTCCAATCGGCAAGCAGACTCCAACAAATATCAAAGAAAGGATGCCTCCATTGTAGGATGGAAGATAAGAGTTGAGTAGAGGATGCCTTTGGCATAACCTTATTGTCCTTCTCATCGCAGTGGATGATATTTAGTGCTACAACATGTTATTGGAACACCATTTTTCCTTGGGTTGCATGTGCAAACACCTCCTCTTCCCCTTGACCTTGACTCTCCAATATTTCTTCTTAGCTATTTGTTTCTTGGGATGGATTTTTGGGTGAAGACTCTAACATTTGGCCTCCCAATGTCCATTCAATATATAGTACTGGCAATAATTCCTACATGGAATACTTGGCCTTCTAGAGTGCCAGCAATCACTAGCCTTATGACCCCTTTTCTTGTAACATAAACAAACTAAGCTATATCGTTTTGGTATTTGATGATGCTTTCTAGCTTCGTTGCTTGGTCCCCTAAGAATTGGAGTGAATATGGATGGCAGAATCATCGCCTTGCTACCCTCTTCCAAACTTCTACAAGCATATTTGAGTGGCTTGCTACACATGGATTATTTTTTGGTTCCTCTTGCCTTGATGAAAGTTGTTTGAGCTACACTTGTGTTGGCTTTTTTTCCACTAAATACTAGGCCTTCATGCTTGGGATATTATTGAGCTACAATGGGAATCAAAATCCCTTGGCCTTCCTTGCCTAGCCCTTGTCCATCATAGCCCATTTTCCTCATGATCTTGGAACCGATGCCTCTAGTGTGCTTCTCAAAGTCACCAAGGGTCTTGGAAGGTGATATTACCATGTTTCCTATGTCATGGTGCTAGATTAGGCAGTGGTAGTGGAAGTTGATTGCTTGGTCTCTTGGACAACTACTTCTAACTTCTTCAAGGCCTCTTCCTTCGTTGCCAAGTCCTGGTATAGGAGAGCAGTGACCTCGGTGAATCTCTCCTCCTTCCAATTATCCAACTCAATGAATTTCTCCCCCAATTGCAAGAGGTGCAATTTGCTCCTATCTAATTCTGCCCTCATGGTGGTGAAGAAGTCTTGGAATTTGGAAAGATCTTTATCCATCTCATCTGCTCTTTGCCTCCAATAATGAATTTATTCTTGGATATGACTATTGAAGTCTCTCAACTCTTCCAACTTCTCTATGTTCAAAGATTTTCCCATGGCGGGCTCTTCAAGGTCCCTGGAGAACCTACTTTGATACCATCTAATCTGTAAATGGTGGGCCTGTGGCCTGTCCATTTCATCGACATGAACCCTTTGCATAATGAATTTACTTCTATATTATTTGGTTTGTTACTACATGGTTTGCGGCATTTGTGGTTACCAAATGAATTCCAACTAAGTTCCCAATTTGTGGGAGTTGGTTAATTTACCAATGAGATAAATGAGGATATCCATCTATAAAGGAACATTATGTGGATGAATCAAGTCACTCAATAATATAGAAAAATTCCCAAGATCAGTTTAGGAAATATACATCAAAGAAAAACAACTTGGGGTGAGTTTGGACACCCAACATTAGAGAAAAATGACTTGGGGTGAGTTTAGACACTCGGCATCAAAGAAAAATGACCCGGGATGATTTTAGACTCTCAACATCAAAGAAAAATGACATGGGAGAAAAAGGAAGATATTCGGCTAAAGAAAAACAACCCAACAATGATTAACTTCGAACAACTTCTAAATTGAGATGCATTGTTAAGTACTTGAATAGATCTGCAAATATACTTCAGCAATAACCAAGAATAAACCAAACCATTCATTGAACATAAGAAATAGAAAAAACCCTTGAGGTAGGGTAACACCATATATTAATCCTTAGGGAAGAATAAAACTCCTCAAGCAATTATTTCTTGTTACAATAACAATATCCTTCACCATGCTCCAATACATTGCCTACACTTCTTTATATAGCATTTTCTATCTTGTAGGAACATTATAGAGAATGAATATTCTAGAAAGTATATTTATTATATCTAACTACCATATTGGGCCTTATTTACTAATATAGTGGACCTATTCCACCTTACATTGAATGGTTTCCACTAATAATACATAACCACATTCCCATTGGTTACCTCCCTAGGTATAATATATTCCATCCCTCTTCACATGTTTCATCCTCAAAACACATGAAGAAACCATATAATATGACCATTACCTCCCTAGGTATACTACGCAGTGTTAGTAGTCCTCCATGCACATCTTGATTGGTTTCCTTTCTGGTTCTTTGTCGGTGCATAAGTGTGTTGATGCTCACGCCCTTACCTTGATGACTTTTGTTTCTCTATATGATGTGGATGGTGATATACAACAACTATAGGAATCTATTCTTTTTTCGTCAAATTTGCAACACATTGTGCCTTTCAGTCAATGACCTCTTTAGATTCTTTATTGTGTCCTTCCTGTGGATTTGCTTCATCTCCTTCTGTAGACTTTGTCTCTACTTCAACTTCGGATTCGGAAATAACTTCTATGTTGGCCTCTGTGGGCCCATCTTTCTTACTAAGAGACACATCCTGCAATGTGATTTTCTTTTTCTTGTACCACAACTTCAAAAACTTCTTTTGCACATTAATATTAATGGTACCCATTGATTATATCCAAGGATATCCCAAAACAATATCCACATCATCCATATCTATTGGCCAGGCAGTCTTGAAAGCATTTTTCTCAATTTTGACAAAGTTTTGAGGAAAGTGCGCAGAAGGAGGAAAGTGCACAAAAGGAAGACAGTGCACAGATCGAAGAATAAAGCTACAAGAATAAAGCAAGGAAATAAATCATAACGGGAGAATGACAACCCAACATTCCAGAAATAGAAGAACAGTAGAAAAGCGGCATGAAGGGTGAAAAGCAGAAGAAAGGCGTCAAACAACTAGTTAAATAGGCTAGCCATGCATTGTAATGGGATATTTTTTGGATGAATAGATTAGGGTTTTTTTCCCTAGCTTTTGATATAAATATGTAACGGGTTGGGATATTTGGGGTTGGTTCATCGTAATTGTTATTGTTGTTTTGGGTTCAGTTGGTTTGTTCAGGTGGGTATTATTATGATGAAGTTTGTTGATGATAGATTAGTTTATGTCATAGTCTAACTGATACTAAGTCCAAATCTATTGAATGTAACAGATGAAGGTTGAGAAGGATGAATAAAGAAATGATAGAGATATGTTACGAAATCATGTGTTGTCTATGTTTTTGTGTTTGATTATGAATACTATTTGCACGCCTTGTAGAATAGCTTCATATGATAATCAAGAATGGTACTATGATTCATGATTGTGACAGTAACAAATATATAAAGTAAACTAGAATTTGATAAGGATAGAAATATGAACCATGGGTAAGTTAATAATAGGACAGAATTGAATTATGCGCATAACATATTAAGGAAGAATGAACTGAATGTTTGCCTCCCATTCCCTTACCACTGCAGAAGCTTGGTTATTGCAGTCCTCGTAGATACCTCGGGTGAGACTTCATCTACATTAGCAGGTGATGCCTAAAGGGTCGGTGTCTGGTGGGTTTTGTTGGTTTGAGATAACCCAAACCTTGGGTCTTACAACCCGTGCATAGAATAGCAACAACAAATGGTTATGTTGTTGATACCGGGACTTTGCGATTAAGGGGATGTTTTGGAGACCAACTAAGAAGGAGATATCAGAATTTTTGGAAAGGAAGGAACAGAAATTCACATGACAAGAGAACAGGAACCCTCAAATGAGTGACAAGCAATGGCTGCAAAAGTATGTGTTCACAAATCTGCATGAAATTTTCTTTGGAGAATTTCGGTTATTCTGGAAGAGTGGCTAGAAAGATTGGTGGAGAAAACTGGAAGGTTCAGCATCGCAACTCCAGGAAACTGGACTCCTGAATTGGTAAGACAGTCAAATTTTGTAAGTAACCCAACTACTCGAGCAGTTGATTTTTTTTTGGATAGCATACTAGGTGATTATGTTACAGAGTTTTTTGTAGATTGTAATCAATAATATAGTGTCACAAAAAGGGACTGTTTCAAAGTTTTGTGTGGGAGGTTCTTGAAATCATTAAATATGTGGATAAATATGTTATTGTGTGAAAATCACCTGATGGTGATGCAATCCAACTGCTAAGGGGGTTCGCGCACATAGGGGAACTAGGTGATGACAAGAGGATCGTATGAGATAAGGAAAGGAACAATGAAAGAGGAAGGGAAGGATTGAGGATGCAAGATGAAGATATACCAGAGGAAGAATACCAGTTTGGAGAGTTGCATAGAGGGAAAAGGTACATAAGGAAAAAGACTGAGGCTAAGAGAAGAGAGTCGTACAGTGAGCCATAGGGGAGAGAACCTTGCGCACTATTATGAATCATGGCGGTACCATACCTAGGGGGAGAAGAAGAGCAGTTCTAGTCCACTCCAATAATAGAAGAACCAGCAAGTCCTACCTAGAAATAATTATGCATTGAGTCTACGACCCTATGTGCATCACCATAATCAAAAGTAGCATTGGTATATTTGTCAAAAGAAATTATATTTATCCAAGGAGGATCAAGTAGTAACATTCAGAATAGTGGGAATGGTGCATTGAGTCAAAATCAGAGTCAACCAGCATCACCAAGAGGAGGAACTACATCGAACAACATAGTCGGGGTGGATAATACTCTTTGGTTATCAGAGTTCCAAGGAATTGGTTCAAATGACCCAGAACAACACTTGTTTGTGTGCAAGATGATTTAGGCCATGTTATAGCACAAGTTGTAGGTTGGGAAAAGCCCAACCCAACCACACAAGCAAGTGCTACAACTTGGGAACCTTACACCCAATGTCACCTCGATGTAGGTTTCGCACTTCAAGGGTGAATACGTCGCTCTAGGGAGGTGATCCCAGTGACCATAGGAGGAATGAGATGGGGATGGATAGATATGGAAGTGGAACCCCTAGAGGTCAAATCGAAGTGGAGTGAGATGTGGAAATAGATGCCTTGCAAGTAAAGTGATTGTTGCCCCAACGGTGTAGTACTCCTCTGGATTATTGTACCTGCCCGAGACACAAGATAATCCAACTTGCAATGATATATGTTAGTATGGATCAGCAAGTCAAGCTTGATGTCCCTAATTTTCATCAGTAGATAACGGTTTTTATCAGCAAATAAATCATTATAAATCATCATGTAAAGCATAATACCATTCATCAATATTATCAATGAGTTAGGCAATCAATTGTAAATGAAATATGGCACTTTGAGACTGAATAAACTGAGTTGTTATAACATGTATATTTATGCAGAAAATTGCAGCCTTATGGCTGTAGCTTTTAGTCCCTTATATCAGCAAATAACACCATAAAAATATGTTAACAACCAGCCCAAAATATGCGCCCTAGTTAGTAGAGTAAATGAGAAAAATTTAAGGGTTAGTCTAGGGTTAGTTTAGGAGTTAGGATTAGTTATCTATCTAGGTTAGATCATCCCTGATGGTTGTAGGTTAGGGTTTTTTAACAGCAAATAAAGTAGTGGGAGAGAGGGGACACCCTAGTAGGGGGGGATTCCTCTCAAAGTAGAAAACCAACTCGAAGCAAGAGATCTTTCGAAAGATGAAAATTCATGTTTCCCAAGGAAATGATTTTGTATCTCCAATGCAAAAAATAGATGACTAGTGCCTTTACTATTGGGTTAATGGAGTCAAATAAATTAACTAGAGATGTTACTTCCTTGTGGGTGTAAATCCTCTTACTTCCCAAGGAAAGTATCTCTAGTTAGGGTTTGAGAATGAGGGGTGTAAATCCTCTTACTTCCTCAAACAAATCCTTGCAACATCAATGAACTTTAAGCAATAAATGATGGAGACTAGAGTGGGGGTGTAAATACTCTTACTTCCCACTTAGCTCCTAGCATAACAATCCTTGACTTGAAAAAATGATAGCATAAGAGTAAAAGACCATACCAAAATCAAGAAAGATGCTAAGATAATCCACCATAAAAGCTATAAAGCATTTCTCCAAGGCTAGTGCCTCACTCCTCCATCAACCATTCACAAGAGATAGCCATAAACAAGTGCACAAGAGACAAATATACCAAGTGTAGTGAAAATTTCAGATCCAAGTCCTCTCAAAAGAGGGAGAGTTGTCCAAATGAGATCTTATGATCTCTTATTTATACAAAATGTCACCAAGGTGACTTGTCCACATATTAAGGGGTAAACCACAAAACTAGGGGTCAACAACCCTAATCCCCCTTTAACAAAGTAATATTAACAATTCATTTAAAATTCACTTTTGCACATAATAAAACCCTAATTTTAGTAGGATGTCACCCCTTCTAGGGATGTTTTGGCATTTGTAAGAGGTCATTGGTGATGGAGAAGAGTAGAGAGGCTTCCAAAAGACACATGTCAAGAATCCAACAACTTCCTTCATGATGAAGGCTCAAGCCCCTTCAAAACGTCCAAGTACCAATGTATGTCACCTCACCACCAAGCACTAACCCCCCTAGATGACATCATGCTAAAAAAAGAGATGTTTTTCCTCTCCTAGGAAAAACATTTGGCATGTGGGGGCTAAGATACATCATCCAAGTCATATTCAAGGCCTTTCAAGTTTGATCTTCCTAATCTAGCATGTGGACCCTTAGCATCCACCTATGGGCTCCAAGCCCCATGGAAGCCCAAGATAGGTTTTTTCTTTCAAAATTGTCCACCAACTAGGTCCTACAAAGACAAACAAGCACGCCCTCCAAGTATCTCAAGACATAACATCATGATAAGTGAATCCAATCAATAAATGAACCACCTAACCATGTGCATCAAAGATCACTATATCAAACAATTAATTGCTCAAAGACACTATGTGACTTGTCAAGCTTGAATATGGGAGGGTTTTCAAGGTGTTTATTGGGTAGATCTTGTCCTAGGTCAAGGAGAGTTTCAAAGAGATCCCTCTCCAAGCCATGTAAAGTGGGTGAGGTGGTTGGGGTCAAGACTCAATGGGCATAGATATCATGACATACAAGGGGTAGTAGTGTCTCGTTCACGGGTGCCTTTGTAGAGGGTGTGTGGTACCTCCATCCGCAATGCACTTTTTCCAAGCCCAATAATTGGAATTCTTGTATTCTTTCATAATTTTAAAGAGAGGTTGAAGGTCATTGCCCTGGTATGGTGACAAGATAATGGCAATGTCACCCACAAACACCTAGTGGAAATGAGAATTATGGCTCGTGATGAGACCCCATTTATCTCAGCCATGCAACTGAAAGCCATTACCCTGGTTTGGTGACCAGATGATGGAAATTTCATACCACTAGATATTCATGGACGTGATAGGTTGGCTTGTGATGAGACCTCCTATCCTTCAACTAACCTTTTAAGCATTCTTTACTATATTGTGGGTCCCCTTTACTCAAAGATAAGTGTTTCATTTATTTATTGGATGATCCTTGGGCGAAGCATTTGGAAGGTTCATATAAGGATTTATATTTTACCCAAAAACAATCCCTCTGGGCCTTCAACCCCTTCTTCTCATAGAATGAGGGACAACCCCTTCTTGGGTCAATACACCCTAAAATCTCAAGAGATAAGGAAATCGAGGGGAATAATGATGGAAATTGGTAAGTATGGTTGGGAATGGTACAATGGATTTTTAAGGGAGTTCATAGTAGCAAATCCATCCCTAAGGAATACCACTTACTAAGGCACAATGTCAACCACCAAGGTGAAGCAGGGAAAAAGGCATAATGTCCAAGCATATATCATGAAATATAAAGAAATCTAAGATACAGCATACTCAAATGTCTTAAATATTGAAATGTTTCTCACCATAATATTGACTTGTACCTCATGGATCAAGGCCCATTGCCTTCTGAAAGCCAGTTGATGTGGTGGATGCCATCTGCAAATCTGTGACCATCTGTGGCAGTGAGTGGGGTTTCCAACGATGCAAAACGGTACTACTGGTCATGTAGTCTTCTCGTCACTCCATATCTGCAACTTGAGGGCCTCGAGACGTAATCTCCTTAGATATCTAGAAAATGGGGATAGCATCTGGCTCCTACTTGGGGACATGTGATCATCATAGAGTGCATGAGAACCACAACATCTCCTAGTAGACATGTGCCTGCAAGGAAACATCAAACCGTGAAGTGTAGGATGGCCTACTCATCCTTGCTCTCATATGATCATAATCAAAATCAACTAAGCTAGAAAAGAAAATTTTCACGAAATTTCTAACTAAGTGTACACATACGATGATGATATCAATAATGCAAGTAAAGAAAAAACGAAAATGCAATGTAACTAAACTAATATGAGAAAACAAAATGCAAGATGCAAGAAATCAAGATGACTTAGCTACTTACCTGGGGTCCTGGGACCCTGAAGATCAAGTCCCAAAGGTGTCGAGTGAAACCGTACAACCAGTGCAACCACTCGATAATCTGATGAAGACATTTACCCATGTGATTAATCATGTGAAACAACAAAGATAAGTCCAACACATAGTAATCATGAGCATAAATAGACATATAATCAATCATGAAATAAAACTCATGGAGATGGGTGGGAGGGACGAAATGTTGTTGGAAGGAGAAATCACAATCTCGATCGTCCTGGAACTCCCACCTGCAAGCATAGCCACAAGCCCGATCTATCCATCTCTGGAGTGGACTAGCATATGTATATGATGTCTCATCTTCATCTTCACTCAACAAAACATTGTTCCCTGAAGGTTGAGAAAGGACAAGAGATCCCAAGAAAACCCTATGATTTCCCAAACAAGAGGAAACAGGGTAAGGCACAACCTTAGAGAAGAGCTCCTCCATCGGCTTTGGGAAACTTCTTTTCTTTGTCTGCAAATCCTTGTCCAAAGTCTCAAT
>ML809295.1:206708-233316 GCA_009831015.1 Picea engelmannii | reverse complement strand
CCAGGCATAAGTAAATTCACCTAGAAACAAAGTAAAACACCCAGAGGAGTGAATACAATTTATGGGTGAGTGGAACCTCAGACAACAAGACAAAACATGGGTTAGAGAGGATTGAGCTAATGAAGCTTGCATCTACTAACTATAACAAAATTTTCAAGCAATAAAACTCAAACCAGAACAACGATATAACTCCATAGAGAAAATTACACCCAGAGAGTATAAACAACAGAGATTTATTTTGATTGGGAATTTCATTACAATGGGTGAATTATGCATGCCTAAAAATCTCATGCATTATTACTCATGAAAATAAATGTAGATGGACATGGCTCAGAGATGCCTTTGTTCATTGTGGACAGACTCCTTATCTCCTTCATCCATCGATCTCCAAGCGAGCTACACTCTTTAAGCTCTCATCTCTACAAACTTCCCAGATTCTCCTCGCCTTCTTTCACTACAGTCTCAATTTCATTTAAGGGGATACCTTTGGAAGGACAACCAATATCACATGATTCGTTTTCACTTCCATTTTTTTCTAAAAGACAAACGTAAATTAAAAAAATAATTACAAATTACAAAGTATTTTGGGTGAGGATCCAATTTGGATCACACCTCCCCATTTGCAGGGTTTTGGTTTCCAAAATCTTACACCCCCTTCAATCTTCTTCTCCAATCGGCAAGCAGACTCCAACAAATATCAAAGAAAGGATGCCTCCATTGTAGGATGGAAGATAAGAGTTGAGTAGAGGATGCCTTTGGCATAACCTTATTGTCCTTCTCATCGCAGTGGATGATATTTAGTGCTACAACATGTTATTGGAACACCATTTTTCCTTGGGTTGCATGTGCAAACACCTCCTCTTCCCCTTGACCTTGACTCTCCAATATTTCTTCTTAGCTATTTGTTTCTTGGGATGGATTTTTGGGTGAAGACTCTAACATTTGGCCTCCCAATGTCCATTCAATATATAGTACTGGCAATAATTCCTACATGGAATACTTGGCCTTCTAGAGTGCCAGCAATCACTAGCCTTATGACCCCTTTTCTTGTAACATAAACAAACTAAGCTATATCGTTTTGGTATTTGATGATGCTTTCTAGCTTCGTTGCTTGGTCCCCTAAGAATTGGAGTGAATATGGATGGCAGAATCATCGCCTTGCTACCCTCTTCCAAACTTCTACAAGCATATTTGAGTGGCTTGCTACACATGGATTATTTTTTGGTTCCTCTTGCCTTGATGAAAGTTGTTTGAGCTACACTTGTGTTGGCTTTTTTTCCACTAAATACTAGGCCTTCATGCTTGGGATATTATTGAGCTACAATGGGAATCAAAATCCCTTGGCCTTCCTTGCCTAGCCCTTGTCCATCATAGCCCATTTTCCTCATGATCTTGGAACCGATGCCTCTAGTGTGCTTCTCAAAGTCACCAAGGGTCTTGGAAGGTGATATTACCATGTTTCCTATGTCATGGTGCTAGATTAGGCAGTGGTAGTGGAAGTTGATTGCTTGGTCTCTTGGACAACTACTTCTAACTTCTTCAAGGCCTCTTCCTTCGTTGCCAAGTCCTGGTATAGGAGAGCAGTGACCTCGGTGAATCTCTCCTCCTTCCAATTATCCAACTCAATGAATTTCTCCCCCAATTGCAAGAGGTGCAATTTGCTCCTATCTAATTCTGCCCTCATGGTGGTGAAGAAGTCTTGGAATTTGGAAAGATCTTTATCCATCTCATCTGCTCTTTGCCTCCAATAATGAATTTATTCTTGGATATGACTATTGAAGTCTCTCAACTCTTCCAACTTCTCTATGTTCAAAGATTTTCCCATGGCGGGCTCTTCAAGGTCCCTGGAGAACCTACTTTGATACCATCTAATCTGTAAATGGTGGGCCTGTGGCCTGTCCATTTCATCGACATGAACCCTTTGCATAATGAATTTACTTCTATATTATTTGGTTTGTTACTACATGGTTTGCGGCATTTGTGGTTACCAAATGAATTCCAACTAAGTTCCCAATTTGTGGGAGTTGGTTAATTTACCAATGAGATAAATGAGGATATCCATCTATAAAGGAACATTATGTGGATGAATCAAGTCACTCAATAATATAGAAAAATTCCCAAGATCAGTTTAGGAAATATACATCAAAGAAAAACAACTTGGGGTGAGTTTGGACACCCAACATTAGAGAAAAATGACTTGGGGTGAGTTTAGACACTCGGCATCAAAGAAAAATGACCCGGGATGATTTTAGACTCTCAACATCAAAGAAAAATGACATGGGAGAAAAAGGAAGATATTCGGCTAAAGAAAAACAACCCAACAATGATTAACTTCGAACAACTTCTAAATTGAGATGCATTGTTAAGTACTTGAATAGATCTGCAAATATACTTCAGCAATAACCAAGAATAAACCAAACCATTCATTGAACATAAGAAATAGAAAAAACCCTTGAGGTAGGGTAACACCATATATTAATCCTTAGGGAAGAATAAAACTCCTCAAGCAATTATTTCTTGTTACAATAACAATATCCTTCACCATGCTCCAATACATTGCCTACACTTCTTTATATAGCATTTTCTATCTTGTAGGAACATTATAGAGAATGAATATTCTAGAAAGTATATTTATTATATCTAACTACCATATTGGGCCTTATTTACTAATATAGTGGACCTATTCCACCTTACATTGAATGGTTTCCACTAATAATACATAACCACATTCCCATTGGTTACCTCCCTAGGTATAATATATTCCATCCCTCTTCACATGTTTCATCCTCAAAACACATGAAGAAACCATATAATATGACCATTACCTCCCTAGGTATACTACGCAGTGTTAGTAGTCCTCCATGCACATCTTGATTGGTTTCCTTTCTGGTTCTTTGTCGGTGCATAAGTGTGTTGATGCTCACGCCCTTACCTTGATGACTTTTGTTTCTCTATATGATGTGGATGGTGATATACAACAACTATAGGAATCTATTCTTTTTTCGTCAAATTTGCAACACATTGTGCCTTTCAGTCAATGACCTCTTTAGATTCTTTATTGTGTCCTTCCTGTGGATTTGCTTCATCTCCTTCTGTAGACTTTGTCTCTACTTCAACTTCGGATTCGGAAATAACTTCTATGTTGGCCTCTGTGGGCCCATCTTTCTTACTAAGAGACACATCCTGCAATGTGATTTTCTTTTTCTTGTACCACAACTTCAAAAACTTCTTTTGCACATTAATATTAATGGTACCCATTGATTATATCCAAGGATATCCCAAAACAATATCCACATCATCCATATCTATTGGCCAGGCAGTCTTGAAAGCATTTTTCTCAATTTTGACAAAGTTTTGAGGAAAGTGCGCAGAAGGAGGAAAGTGCACAAAAGGAAGACAGTGCACAGATCGAAGAATAAAGCTACAAGAATAAAGCAAGGAAATAAATCATAACGGGAGAATGACAACCCAACATTCCAGAAATAGAAGAACAGTAGAAAAGCGGCATGAAGGGTGAAAAGCAGAAGAAAGGCGTCAAACAACTAGTTAAATAGGCTAGCCATGCATTGTAATGGGATATTTTTTGGATGAATAGATTAGGGTTTTTTTCCCTAGCTTTTGATATAAATATGTAACGGGTTGGGATATTTGGGGTTGGTTCATCGTAATTGTTATTGTTGTTTTGGGTTCAGTTGGTTTGTTCAGGTGGGTATTATTATGATGAAGTTTGTTGATGATAGATTAGTTTATGTCATAGTCTAACTGATACTAAGTCCAAATCTATTGAATGTAACAGATGAAGGTTGAGAAGGATGAATAAAGAAATGATAGAGATATGTTACGAAATCATGTGTTGTCTATGTTTTTGTGTTTGATTATGAATACTATTTGCACGCCTTGTAGAATAGCTTCATATGATAATCAAGAATGGTACTATGATTCATGATTGTGACAGTAACAAATATATAAAGTAAACTAGAATTTGATAAGGATAGAAATATGAACCATGGGTAAGTTAATAATAGGACAGAATTGAATTATGCGCATAACATATTAAGGAAGAATGAACTGAATGTTTGCCTCCCATTCCCTTACCACTGCAGAAGCTTGGTTATTGCAGTCCTCGTAGATACCTCGGGTGAGACTTCATCTACATTAGCAGGTGATGCCTAAAGGGTCGGTGTCTGGTGGGTTTTGTTGGTTTGAGATAACCCAAACCTTGGGTCTTACAACCCGTGCATAGAATAGCAACAACAAATGGTTATGTTGTTGATACCGGGACTTTGCGATTAAGGGGATGTTTTGGAGACCAACTAAGAAGGAGATATCAGAATTTTTGGAAAGGAAGGAACAGAAATTCACATGACAAGAGAACAGGAACCCTCAAATGAGTGACAAGCAATGGCTGCAAAAGTATGTGTTCACAAATCTGCATGAAATTTTCTTTGGAGAATTTCGGTTATTCTGGAAGAGTGGCTAGAAAGATTGGTGGAGAAAACTGGAAGGTTCAGCATCGCAACTCCAGGAAACTGGACTCCTGAATTGGTAAGACAGTCAAATTTTGTAAGTAACCCAACTACTCGAGCAGTTGATTTTTTTTTGGATAGCATACTAGGTGATTATGTTACAGAGTTTTTTGTAGATTGTAATCAATAATATAGTGTCACAAAAAGGGACTGTTTCAAAGTTTTGTGTGGGAGGTTCTTGAAATCATTAAATATGTGGATAAATATGTTATTGTGTGAAAATCACCTGATGGTGATGCAATCCAACTGCTAAGGGGGTTCGCGCACATAGGGGAACTAGGTGATGACAAGAGGATCGTATGAGATAAGGAAAGGAACAATGAAAGAGGAAGGGAAGGATTGAGGATGCAAGATGAAGATATACCAGAGGAAGAATACCAGTTTGGAGAGTTGCATAGAGGGAAAAGGTACATAAGGAAAAAGACTGAGGCTAAGAGAAGAGAGTCGTACAGTGAGCCATAGGGGAGAGAACCTTGCGCACTATTATGAATCATGGCGGTACCATACCTAGGGGGAGAAGAAGAGCAGTTCTAGTCCACTCCAATAATAGAAGAACCAGCAAGTCCTACCTAGAAATAATTATGCATTGAGTCTACGACCCTATGTGCATCACCATAATCAAAAGTAGCATTGGTATATTTGTCAAAAGAAATTATATTTATCCAAGGAGGATCAAGTAGTAACATTCAGAATAGTGGGAATGGTGCATTGAGTCAAAATCAGAGTCAACCAGCATCACCAAGAGGAGGAACTACATCGAACAACATAGTCGGGGTGGATAATACTCTTTGGTTATCAGAGTTCCAAGGAATTGGTTCAAATGACCCAGAACAACACTTGTTTGTGTGCAAGATGATTTAGGCCATGTTATAGCACAAGTTGTAGGTTGGGAAAAGCCCAACCCAACCACACAAGCAAGTGCTACAACTTGGGAACCTTACACCCAATGTCACCTCGATGTAGGTTTCGCACTTCAAGGGTGAATACGTCGCTCTAGGGAGGTGATCCCAGTGACCATAGGAGGAATGAGATGGGGATGGATAGATATGGAAGTGGAACCCCTAGAGGTCAAATCGAAGTGGAGTGAGATGTGGAAATAGATGCCTTGCAAGTAAAGTGATTGTTGCCCCAACGGTGTAGTACTCCTCTGGATTATTGTACCTGCCCGAGACACAAGATAATCCAACTTGCAATGATATATGTTAGTATGGATCAGCAAGTCAAGCTTGATGTCCCTAATTTTCATCAGTAGATAACGGTTTTTATCAGCAAATAAATCATTATAAATCATCATGTAAAGCATAATACCATTCATCAATATTATCAATGAGTTAGGCAATCAATTGTAAATGAAATATGGCACTTTGAGACTGAATAAACTGAGTTGTTATAACATGTATATTTATGCAGAAAATTGCAGCCTTATGGCTGTAGCTTTTAGTCCCTTATATCAGCAAATAACACCATAAAAATATGTTAACAACCAGCCCAAAATATGCGCCCTAGTTAGTAGAGTAAATGAGAAAAATTTAAGGGTTAGTCTAGGGTTAGTTTAGGAGTTAGGATTAGTTATCTATCTAGGTTAGATCATCCCTGATGGTTGTAGGTTAGGGTTTTTTAACAGCAAATAAAGTAGTGGGAGAGAGGGGACACCCTAGTAGGGGGGGATTCCTCTCAAAGTAGAAAACCAACTCGAAGCAAGAGATCTTTCGAAAGATGAAAATTCATGTTTCCCAAGGAAATGATTTTGTATCTCCAATGCAAAAAATAGATGACTAGTGCCTTTACTATTGGGTTAATGGAGTCAAATAAATTAACTAGAGATGTTACTTCCTTGTGGGTGTAAATCCTCTTACTTCCCAAGGAAAGTATCTCTAGTTAGGGTTTGAGAATGAGGGGTGTAAATCCTCTTACTTCCTCAAACAAATCCTTGCAACATCAATGAACTTTAAGCAATAAATGATGGAGACTAGAGTGGGGGTGTAAATACTCTTACTTCCCACTTAGCTCCTAGCATAACAATCCTTGACTTGAAAAAATGATAGCATAAGAGTAAAAGACCATACCAAAATCAAGAAAGATGCTAAGATAATCCACCATAAAAGCTATAAAGCATTTCTCCAAGGCTAGTGCCTCACTCCTCCATCAACCATTCACAAGAGATAGCCATAAACAAGTGCACAAGAGACAAATATACCAAGTGTAGTGAAAATTTCAGATCCAAGTCCTCTCAAAAGAGGGAGAGTTGTCCAAATGAGATCTTATGATCTCTTATTTATACAAAATGTCACCAAGGTGACTTGTCCACATATTAAGGGGTAAACCACAAAACTAGGGGTCAACAACCCTAATCCCCCTTTAACAAAGTAATATTAACAATTCATTTAAAATTCACTTTTGCACATAATAAAACCCTAATTTTAGTAGGATGTCACCCCTTCTAGGGATGTTTTGGCATTTGTAAGAGGTCATTGGTGATGGAGAAGAGTAGAGAGGCTTCCAAAAGACACATGTCAAGAATCCAACAACTTCCTTCATGATGAAGGCTCAAGCCCCTTCAAAACGTCCAAGTACCAATGTATGTCACCTCACCACCAAGCACTAACCCCCCTAGATGACATCATGCTAAAAAAAGAGATGTTTTTCCTCTCCTAGGAAAAACATTTGGCATGTGGGGGCTAAGATACATCATCCAAGTCATATTCAAGGCCTTTCAAGTTTGATCTTCCTAATCTAGCATGTGGACCCTTAGCATCCACCTATGGGCTCCAAGCCCCATGGAAGCCCAAGATAGGTTTTTTCTTTCAAAATTGTCCACCAACTAGGTCCTACAAAGACAAACAAGCACGCCCTCCAAGTATCTCAAGACATAACATCATGATAAGTGAATCCAATCAATAAATGAACCACCTAACCATGTGCATCAAAGATCACTATATCAAACAATTAATTGCTCAAAGACACTATGTGACTTGTCAAGCTTGAATATGGGAGGGTTTTCAAGGTGTTTATTGGGTAGATCTTGTCCTAGGTCAAGGAGAGTTTCAAAGAGATCCCTCTCCAAGCCATGTAAAGTGGGTGAGGTGGTTGGGGTCAAGACTCAATGGGCATAGATATCATGACATACAAGGGGTAGTAGTGTCTCGTTCACGGGTGCCTTTGTAGAGGGTGTGTGGTACCTCCATCCGCAATGCACTTTTTCCAAGCCCAATAATTGGAATTCTTGTATTCTTTCATAATTTTAAAGAGAGGTTGAAGGTCATTGCCCTGGTATGGTGACAAGATAATGGCAATGTCACCCACAAACACCTAGTGGAAATGAGAATTATGGCTCGTGATGAGACCCCATTTATCTCAGCCATGCAACTGAAAGCCATTACCCTGGTTTGGTGACCAGATGATGGAAATTTCATACCACTAGATATTCATGGACGTGATAGGTTGGCTTGTGATGAGACCTCCTATCCTTCAACTAACCTTTTAAGCATTCTTTACTATATTGTGGGTCCCCTTTACTCAAAGATAAGTGTTTCATTTATTTATTGGATGATCCTTGGGCGAAGCATTTGGAAGGTTCATATAAGGATTTATATTTTACCCAAAAACAATCCCTCTGGGCCTTCAACCCCTTCTTCTCATAGAATGAGGGACAACCCCTTCTTGGGTCAATACACCCTAAAATCTCAAGAGATAAGGAAATCGAGGGGAATAATGATGGAAATTGGTAAGTATGGTTGGGAATGGTACAATGGATTTTTAAGGGAGTTCATAGTAGCAAATCCATCCCTAAGGAATACCACTTACTAAGGCACAATGTCAACCACCAAGGTGAAGCAGGGAAAAAGGCATAATGTCCAAGCATATATCATGAAATATAAAGAAATCTAAGATACAGCATACTCAAATGTCTTAAATATTGAAATGTTTCTCACCATAATATTGACTTGTACCTCATGGATCAAGGCCCATTGCCTTCTGAAAGCCAGTTGATGTGGTGGATGCCATCTGCAAATCTGTGACCATCTGTGGCAGTGAGTGGGGTTTCCAACGATGCAAAACGGTACTACTGGTCATGTAGTCTTCTCGTCACTCCATATCTGCAACTTGAGGGCCTCGAGACGTAATCTCCTTAGATATCTAGAAAATGGGGATAGCATCTGGCTCCTACTTGGGGACATGTGATCATCATAGAGTGCATGAGAACCACAACATCTCCTAGTAGACATGTGCCTGCAAGGAAACATCAAACCGTGAAGTGTAGGATGGCCTACTCATCCTTGCTCTCATATGATCATAATCAAAATCAACTAAGCTAGAAAAGAAAATTTTCACGAAATTTCTAACTAAGTGTACACATACGATGATGATATCAATAATGCAAGTAAAGAAAAAACGAAAATGCAATGTAACTAAACTAATATGAGAAAACAAAATGCAAGATGCAAGAAATCAAGATGACTTAGCTACTTACCTGGGGTCCTGGGACCCTGAAGATCAAGTCCCAAAGGTGTCGAGTGAAACCGTACAACCAGTGCAACCACTCGATAATCTGATGAAGACATTTACCCATGTGATTAATCATGTGAAACAACAAAGATAAGTCCAACACATAGTAATCATGAGCATAAATAGACATATAATCAATCATGAAATAAAACTCATGGAGATGGGTGGGAGGGACGAAATGTTGTTGGAAGGAGAAATCACAATCTCGATCGTCCTGGAACTCCCACCTGCAAGCATAGCCACAAGCCCGATCTATCCATCTCTGGAGTGGACTAGCATATGTATATGATGTCTCATCTTCATCTTCACTCAACAAAACATTGTTCCCTGAAGGTTGAGAAAGGACAAGAGATCCCAAGAAAACCCTATGATTTCCCAAACAAGAGGAAACAGGGTAAGGCACAACCTTAGAGAAGAGCTCCTCCATCGGCTTTGGGAAACTTCTTTTCTTTGTCTGCAAATCCTTGTCCAAAGTCTCAATACGATGGTATGTATGTTTGGTAGTGTGGACCTTGGAATGCCCTGGGCTGGCCACGACTTGGTGTTTATCAAAATCTGAGCACAATGGTTGAAAGTCCTCGTAGAACAAATCTGCATCCTCAGAAGGGTATCTACCAAAGAATGATGGAATATCACTCTGAGTATGTTGTGACAAGTCATCCTCGAAGGGGTGGAACAAATCTCTAACCATATCATCACCAGGATGCCAAACATTTGAATCATATATGTATGAGGACCACTCCTCTGATGATGACACCCCCTCTACCTAAGAGCTACCCTCAATGTCATAGATGGGGTCTCTATCAAATTTGAGACAACTAAGATCCCATCTACATCTGTCAGTTTGTATGAAAGTGTCTATAGCCTCATCAACCATATCAAAGGGTACTTTCATAATACCATCAATATGACTGAAAATGACCATCTTTTTATCTTTATGTGTAGGAGGAGCAGAGGCATGGGCGTCTTCAACTGGACCTTCAAACTCTTTGTCATCGAGACTGATCGCTTCTTCAACATTATGTGTAGGAGTTAAATAAGTTTGGACAACCTGGTTTTCATCAAGCGGGATCAAAGATAGTAGTACCTCAATGTATTGCACTTTATCATAATTCTTCTTTCTTCTTACGGATAAGCCCCTCCATCGCCTCTTCATCACAAGAGGCTTGATTCTTAGTGCATAGTTCTTTGCTTGTTTTTCTTCAAGTGGATTTGTCATATTCAAGGTTTCCTCTTATACTTATTCGCTTTCGAGCTCATGGAATAAAGTGTCATCAAGGACTTTGAAACGGTCACAACTCATTGTGTTCTCTTCTTGATGACTTTCTTCATATGTCTATTCTTCGAACACTTCTTCTTCGTCAAGGGAAGGAAACAATTCTCTTATGAGATTCATCATTTCTTCAGCAGCTTTATTGGAATCATTTTCCTTTTCCATCTGTAAAATTTCCTTCTTCGAGGCATAACAATTGTTGAGTGGGGGTTCATCCCATGGTGCCATATTTCCATTGACTAAAAGGACACCTCAATGGAGTCGCTAGATGATATCAAGGCTCATCAAAGGATGGAAAGGGGGGGGAAGGGAAAGGTGGGTTCGTGGAAAGTGAAGTCGCGAGACAAGCTTCAAGAGAAATTGATCAAGGGTGGAAAAGGGAACGTTCTTCAATGGAGTAGCCAGACAAGCTAAGGGATAGAGGCTTTGGGAAGGAAGCTTTCCAAAAGTGTCATCAGGATACGAAGAATATTCAAAATCTTCCCTGGCAATGGTGCAAAAATGTTATAGCAGAAGTTGTAGGTTGGTCAAAGCCCGACCCAACCACAAAATCAAGTGTTACAACTTGGGAATCCTACACCCAATGTCACCTCAATGTAGGTCATGTACTTCAAGGGTGACTAGGTCACTCTAGGGAGGTGATCCCAGTGACCCTAGAGGGAATGAGATGGGGATGGATAGAGATGAAAGTGGAACCCCTAGAGGTCAAATCTAAGTGGAGTGAGATGTGGAAAGATATGCCTTGTAAGTCAAGTGATTTTTTCCCCAATGATGTAGTACTTCTCTGGATGATTGTACCTGCTTGAGACACAAGAAAATCCAACTTGAAATGATATATGTTAGTATTGATCAGCAAGTTAATCTTCTTGTCCCTAATTTACAGAAGCAAATAACAGTTTATATCAGAAAATAAAGCATTCTAAATCAGCATGTAAAGCATAAGATCATTCATCAATATTATCAATGAGTTAGGCAATCAATTGTAAATGAAATATGGTATTTTGAGGCTGAATAAAGCGAGTTGTTATAACATGTATATTTCTGCATAAAATTGCAGCCTTGTGGCTGTAGCTTTTAGTCACTTATATCAGAAAATTGCACCATCAAAATATTCCAATAATAATCCCAAAAGATGTGCCCTAGTTAGTAGAGTAAATGAGCAAAATTTAAGAATTAGTCTAGGGTTAGTTTAGGAGTTAGGATTAGTTATCTATCTAGGTCAGATCAACCCTAATGGTTGTAGGTTAGGGTTTTGTAACAAGAAATAAAGTAGTGGGAGAGAGGGGACTCCCTAGTAGTGGGGAGATTCCTCTCAAAGTGGCAAACCAACTCCAAGCAAGAGATCTTTCAAAAGTCAAAAATTCATGTTTCCCAAGGCAATGATTTTATATCTCCAATGCAAAAAATAGATGACTAGTGCCTTTACTATTGGGTTGATGGAGTCAAATAAATGAACTAGAGGTGTTACTTCCTTTGGGGTGTAAATCCTCTTACTTCCCAAGGCAAGTATCTCTAGTTAGGGTTTGATAATGAGGGGTGTAAATCCTCTTACTTCCTCAAACAAATCCTTGCAACATCAATGAACTTTAAGCAATAAATGATGGAGCCTAGAGTGGGGGTGTAAAAACTCTTACTTCCCACTTAGCTCCCAGCATAACAATCCTTGACTTGAAAATATGATATCATAAGAGTAAAATACCATACCAAAATCAAGAAAGATGCTAAGATAATCCACCATAAAAGTTAGAAATCATTTCTCCAAGGATAGCACCTCACTCCTTCATCAACCATTCACAAGAGATAGCCATAAACAAGTGCACAAGAGACAAATATACCAAGTGTAGAGAAAATTTCAGATCCAATTCCTCTCACAAGAGGGAGATTTATGCCCAAATGAGATCTTATGATCTCTTATTTATACAAAATGTCACCAATGTGACTTGTCCACATATTAAGGGGTAAACCAAAAGACTTGGGGTCAACAACACTAATATTTCCCCCTTTAACAAAGTAATATTTAAAATTCACTTTTGCACATAATAAAACCCTAATTTTAGTAGGACGTCGCCCCTTTAGGGGACGTTTTGGCATTTGGAGGAGGTCATTGGTGATGGAGAAGAGAATAGAGGCTTCACAAATACACATGTCAAGCATCCAACAACTTCCTTCATGATGAAGGCTCAAGACCCTTCAAAACGTCCAAGTGTCAATGTATGTCACCTCACCACGAATTCCTAATCCCCCTAGATGATGTCATGCTAAAAAAGGAGATGTTTTTCCTCTCCTAGGCAAAACGTTTGGCATGTGGTGGATAGGATACATCTTCCAAGTCATCTTCAAGGCCTTTCAAGTTTGATCTTCCTCATCTGGCATGTGTGCCCTTGGCATCCACCTGTGGACTCCAAGCCCCATGGAATCCCAAGCTAGGCTTGCTCTTCCAAAAAAATTCACCAGCTAGGTCCTACAAAGACAAACAAGCACGCCCTCCAAGGATCTTAAGTCATAACATCATGATAAGTGAATCCAATCAATAAATGAGACACCTAACCATGTGCATCAAAGATCACTGTATCAAACAATTAATTGGTCAAAGACACTATGCGACTTGTCAAGCTTGAATATGGGAGGGTTGACAAGGTGTCCTATTGGGTAGATCTTGTCCTATGTCAAAGAGAGTTTCCAAGAGATCCCTCTCCAAGCCATGTAAAGTGGGTGAGGTGGTTGGGGTCAAGACTCAATGGGCATAGGGCTCATGAAATACAAGGGGTTGTAGTGTCTCGTTCATGGGTGCCTTTGTAGAGGGTGTGTGGTACCTTCGTCCGCAATGCACTTTTTCTAAGCCCATTAATTTCCATTCTTGTATTCTTTCATAATTTTAAGGATAGGTTGAAGGTCACTGCTCTAGAGGGGTGACCAGATAATGGCAATGTCACCCACAAACACCTAGTGGAAATGAGAAGGTTGGCTCGTGATGAGACCCCCTTTCTCTCAACCATGCAACTAAGAGCCATTACCCTGGTTTGGTGACCAGATGATGGAAATGCCATACCACTAGATATTCATGGATGTGATAGGTTGGCTCGTGATGAGACCTCATATCCTTCAACTAACCTTTTAAGCATTCTTTATTATATTGTGGGTCCCCTTTACTCTAAGATAAGAATTTCACTGCTTTCTTGGGTGATCCCTGGGTGAAGCATCTGGAAGGTTCATATAGGGCTTCTATATTTTACCCAACATCGATTCCTTTGGGCCTTCATCCCTTTCTTCCCATAGAATGAGGGGCAACCCCTTCTTGGTTCATTACACCCTAAAATCCTAAGAGATAAGGAAATGGAGGGGAATAATGATGGAAAGTGGTAAGTATGGTCAGGAATGGCACAATGGAGTTTTAAGGAAGTTCATAATAGCAAACCCATCCCCAAGGAAGGCCACTTACTAGGGCACAATGTCAGCCACCAAGGTGAAGCAGGGAAAAAGGCATAATGTCCAAGCATATATCATGAAATCTAGAGAAATTTAAGATAAAACATACTCAAATGGATTAAATATTGAAATTATGCTCACCATAATACTGACTTGTACCTCATGGAGCAAGCCCACTGCCTTCCGGAAGCCAGCTGATGTGGTGGATTCCATCTGCAAATATGTGACCATCTGTGGTGGTGAGTGGGGTTTCCAACTATGCAAAAGGTTATTGTTGGTCATATAGTCTTCTCGGCACTCCATATCTGCGACCTGAGGGTCTCGAGACATAATATCCTTAGTTATCCACAAAATGGGGATAACAAGTCGCAAAGAATGTACATGATGAAGTTGTGAAGATTGCACATTTAGTGACAACATTTATAGGTCGTGCGCTAGTATGGTATATGAAGTTACAGAGCACCACGCCTACAGGACAGGCTAGGACATTAGCAGATATTAAGAAAACAGTGTTGAAGGAATTCAAGAAGCCAAAGTCAAAGTCGCACTACATCAAATAATTGAAGGAGATCAAACAAGTACAAACTGAGTCAGTATGGGATTTCGATTAGAGATTTAAGGATGTGATGGGTAGATTAAATTTTCAGATCCCAGATCAATAGCACCAAGAATGGTTTATTATAGTGCTTCTACCACATATTCGCGGGCCATTGATCCAACAAAAGGTTGTGTCATAGCCTGAGGCACTAGATATTGCAAAGAAACCGGATTCATATCCGGTGGGAGACAGTGGCAAAATGACTCAAGTTCAGACACAGTTGGTTGCATTGACAATTCAACTAGAAGAACTGATAAAGGGAAAGGATAAATGTGAGCAATCCTGGTGTACAAAATCTAGGATCGAATTCCATCACAAAGAAAAATGCCCAGCATTCACACAATATTTGGCCACGGGAGCACCAAATCCTTTATCGGGAGGAGGATACTGTGAGATATGTAAGAAATGGGGCCATCACCTAATGGAGTTTCCACTACTACAGAAGTACCAAAGTACACCAAAGAACTTGTTTCGCAATTTTTGCAAATTTGTAGGACACAAGGAGACGGATTGTCATGCATTCAACTTGATGAGGGAGTGCACATCTGATATGTGTAGAATCCAAGAAGAAAATGTTGGTGTAGAAGTGGGGGGTCCATAATAGAACAATCAAAGAGGTTTTAATCAGAGGAATAGAGGAAACTTTGGTCGAGGTTGAGGTCTTTAGCAAGAGGGAATGACATTGATAATTTATATAACATGACTACACGAATGGAGGATTATCTCAACCTGAAAACAAATGGTGCATTGAGTTGGAGAAGTGTCATTTCATGTGTGTCATATTCTGAAGCATGTCTAGAGCATTGGAAACAGAGAATGCATGAAGTGTCCACCAGACAATGTGTGCACATGACTCGATCCATGCTTTGGATTTGAACAAAGCTATGTAACCTGCCCAAGTATGATGAATTATCTGATATAAGTATGTTTGTAAAAACATTTGAGTTGCAGGTACCCGAACAACAAAGGATGTTAGCATTGGATGTGGTATTAAAAGCGACTCCAGCCAGATGGTGGGTTGCACACAAAGAGGGTATGAAAGACTGGCTACAATGCAGAAGACTAATACAAATAAGGTTTGGTACTGAGGGAGAAAACATTGTTCTGAAATATATAGGGGAGAGTGACCTAGCAGGTCATGTGGAATAGTGCAGGGCTTTGTGGGGTTCAGTACGAGAGGCGGAGTGGACACACATATTTATACACACACTGGGCACAATTCCGAAGAACTAGTACTTGGAGTTGGAATTGCATAGGGAGACAACAAAATGGGAAGCATTGATATAGAGGTTCACAATCATGTTTACATTTGACCATGAATCCCCATTCGTAGATGCAACGCTACAGGCGATTTAGACGAAGATCTTCTCGGAAGAAGAGACGATGGAGGTGATACCAATATGCAACAAACACAAAAACAAGATGATTGTCCATAAGCTGTTGGAATTCTATAATGTATCCAAGGAAGATTATAATGAAGAGGATCGTAGGAATGTATAGATATCTGAGACAAAAGGAGAACGAGCCCTAGAAGGACCAAAGCTCGAATCCACCGCATATACCCAACCGATAAAAACACAAAAGGTAAACATTGGGATGATAGAGAATCCCAAGTTCGTGTAGATATGGGACTATTGGAATTAAGAGACAGTTGAAAATATTACATACTTACTACGAGAATACTAGGACTTATTTCCAACAATTTTTTTAGAGATGAAGAGAATAGCAGGAGAATTAAGAGAGATGAAGCTCCCACTGAAACCAGGAGCTAATCCAATGCTCCAGAGGCCTTATAGGCTCAATCCACGATATAAGGAGAAGGTAAAATTTGAAATAGATAGGATGTTGGATGCAGGAATCATTGAACCAATCAAAGAATATGAGTGGATCAGTCTGATGGTGGTGCAGGATAAGAAGATAGGTGGAATCAGGATCTGTGTAGATCTCAAGAAGTTAAATAATGTGTGCTTACATGACCCATTTCCAAAACCATTCACAGATGAGGTACTAGAGAACGTGGGTGGCCAGGAAACTTACCCTTTTGCAGATGGATTCTTCGGGTACCATTAGATATGAATTGCACAGGAGGATCGACACAAGACCACTTTTGCAATGGAATGGGGAAGTTATCAATACATGGTTATGCCCTTTGGATTAAAGAATTCCCCTATGGTGGTTTCCAGGGTAGTAGTTGCAGCATTCAAAGAGTTCATCCATAAGTTTCTAGAAGTCGTATTGGATGATTGGACAGTGTTCAGTTTACTGAAGGATCATATAGAAGTCCTTAGACTTATGTTGGATCGTTGTAGGAAGTGTTAGATTTCGCTGAACTTGAAGAAGTGCATATTTTGTGCACTGTTTGGAATTATGTTAGGACATGTAGTATGCAAGTAGGGACTATTGGTAGAACCTACTAAGATTGCAATCATTTTGGAGTTAGAAATGTTAAATTTGGCAACATCGACAGTCGATCTCCAATGAGAGGCCATATGGGCCACCCTGAGGCTAGCCAGGGAGATTTGGAGAATCAACCAGTCTTGTGAGGTATTGAAAAAATCCAGGGGGGATGTACAACCTATGTGATTCAAACCAAAAGTCAGGATGAATGAGATGCTATGTAAGTCTAATGCAAAAGTCAGGAAGAACGTTCAACCTCTGTGAGCATAGACAAACTAGTGAAAAAGTCAGGGGGAACATACAACTTCTATGAGCATAGACAGACTAGTGCGAAAGTCAAGGAGAACATACAACCTCTGTGAGCCTAGTCAAACCTTGTGAGCCATGAGCAAAAGTTAAGGCATCTAGCAAAATTTAGGTTGAATATAAAATTCCTATGAGCTAGAAACAAACGTTATTCCTAATATTGCAAATGATATAAATGTATTGATCTAGTGCGTTGGCATGTGTAACATTATCCACCATGAAGAGACTTTTGAATTGCCTTATAAAGAGTTGAGTTGTAACTGAAGTCTTAAGTTTAGTTCTATTTTCGAACTAAAGTGTAATGTTGAGTTGCAATTGAAGTCTTAAGTCTAGTTCTATTTTTGAACTAAAGTGTAATGCTGAGTTGTAACTGAAGTCTTAAGTCTAGTTTTATTTTTGAACTAAAGTGTAATGTTGAGTTGTAACTGAAGTCTCAAGTCTAGTTCTATTTTCGAACTAAAGTGTAATGTTGAGTTGTAACTGAGGTCTCAAGTCTAGTTCTATTTTCGAAATAAAGCATACCAGTCCCAACTCTAGTTCTATTTTTGAACTAAAGTGTAATGTTGATTTGTAACTGAGGTCTCAAGTCTAGTTCTATTTTCAAACTAAAGCATACTAGTCTCAAGTCTAGTTCTAAGTTCGAACTAAAGTATGAAGCTGATTTATGATTAACTCATGCAAACAGGTTACTATTTCGAGACTCTCCTCTTCTCCTCTCCAGCCTATATAAGCAGAGGTCGACCCCTCTCTTAAACACGGTTTTGTTATGCATGTTAAGGGAGAAGCAATAGAGGAGCATATCAGTGATAAAGAGGTAGCATATCAGTGTTGTATATCAACAATAGAGGCAGCATATCAGAAGTGTATTTCAGCAATGTCTCTTAGGTATTTGCCAAGTCATAGTCATCTTGGAAAGCTCTTTAAGAGAATAACATTCATGGTGAATATTTGTAAGTGATCTTACATTATTAATGCAATAAAGGAATATCGTTTGCTGGGGTTTTTCTCCCTGTACAGGGTTTCCCCGAGGTATATAAGTGTTGTTTATGTGCATGCTTACTTACCTACATAGTTATTTCTATTTGGTTACAATTTGGTATTGTTGAAGTGTATTAAGATGGAATCAAAGTGTTGAAAAAATAAAAGAATTAATCCACATAAGAAATCAAGCTCATAATTTAACAAGAAACACCTACATCAGTTAGACAATTGAGGGTAACGTTGGGTCATACAAGTTACTATAGGAAATTCATCAAGGGATATGCACAAATCACAACACCAATGGAGAAGTTACTAAAGAAGGAAGTGAAGTTTAAAAGGAATGAAGATTGTCAGAAGGGGTTGGACAACATGAAAAAGAAGTTGATGACTATGCCGATTTTAATTTTTCCGGATTGGAAAAAGGATTTTCATGTACACGTCGACGCATCGTCCATAGCATTGGGAGCAGTTCTATCTCATCCAAGGGGAGGAAACATAGATCACCCAATTGATTTTACAAGCAGGAAGTTGTCTATAGTAGAGAATAACTACACAACCATGGAATGGGAAGGATTGGCGATGGTCTACGGACTACATAAATTTAGGCATTATCTATTGGGGTATCACTTTAAGATGTATACATACCATTCTGCATTAAAATACTTAGTCAACAAGCCAGTGTTAGGGAGGAGAATATGCAGGTGGCTTTTAATATTTCAAGAATACGACTTTGAAGTCATAGTGAAACCAGAGAATATGAATGCATGACCAGATCATCTATCACGCATATTGTCAAGGGAATATGCAGGAAATTTAGATGAAAGCTTCCCAGATGTACAGTTATTTACAGTAAGGATGGTGGATGATTATTTCTCAGACATCGTACAGTTTCTCAACACATACATGGCTCCATCCGAGATGATTGTAGTGTAGAAGAAATAATTGGTAGTGAAAGTAGTAGATTATCAGTTGATTGTAGGGAATTTATACAAGATGGGTGCACATGGAATATTGAGACGTTGTGTGTTGGAGCACAAAAGGTCGGTAATACCTCAAGAAGAGCACGATGGAATTGTTGGAGGACATTACGCAAGGCGAGGAACTGCACAAAATATTTTGTGTGCGAGACTTTGGTGGCTGACACTTCACAAGGATGCGAAGGAATATTGTCATTCATGTGGTGTATTCCAACGAGTGGGAAAGCCATCTAGGAGGGACGAAATGTCGTTGAATCCACAAGTTACATTGCAAACATTTGAGAAGTGGGCCATAGACTTTGTGGGGCCAATCAAACCACAAGTAAGAAGATCTGGGGCAAGGTATATCATTACGACGACTGAGTATTTGACAAGATGGGCGAAAGCAACCCCAGTTACGGACTGTACGGCGAAAACAACTGCGTGATTTATGTTTGAAAACATATTCATAAGGTTTGGATGTTTGTGCATATTACTTACTGATCAAGGGACACACTTTCTAAACAAAATAATTGCAGCATTGACTGAGGAGTTCTAGATTCATCACCAGAAGAGTACCCCATATCACCCTCGGGCCAATGGAACCATGGAAGCTTTTAATAAGATCTTGGAGAATGCCTTAACAAATATTTTCAATGTAGGGAGAGACAATTGGGACTTAAAATTTCCTGCAGTATTATGGGCTTACAGGAATACAAGCAAGAAGTTGACAGGTAATACCCCTTTCAGGTTAATCTACGGGCAAGAAGTAGTAATGCCAATGGATTTTATTCTGCCTAGCTTGTGCATTGCAACAATTATAGAGCAATCATATACTGACGCAATAGAGGAGAGGTTGGCACAGTTAGTACAGCTAGAGGAGGATCGGTTTGTCGCAGGATTCCATCAACAAGTCCAGAAATCCCGAGAGAAGGCCTGGCATGATAGAAACATTAAATAGAAGAAGTTTCAAGTTGGAGATTTGGTACTACTCTATGACAACAAGTATATACAACATCCAGGGAAATTTCGAATTCACTGGTTATAACCCTATGTGATTCAAAAACTAATAGAGATAGGTGTTGTGTGGTTAGAAACCTTCAATGGAGATGTCTTGGAAGGAATGGTGAATGGGAGTCGGTTGAAACTCTATAGAGACGGTCAACAGGATGCACAGTAACTTATGTATCATCGGCAAACATGTATTATAGTAGTTAGAAATAAAAAAAGGGGGGGGTGCATAGAACGAATCTTCATCACATATCAACATAGCATTGTGCCAAACTCAGAGACGAGACACTTGGGCAATGACAAGACCGTTAAAATCATTAAAGCATGGAAATTATGCTTACACAACGCGTGTGACAGGTCATAAAAGCGTCGTATGAGTCTTAAATGGGAAAATTCGTCATAAATCATAACAAATTGGCAGCAAGTGGAATAAATCACACGATGGATTTAGTAATAAAATAAGCATTTAGTTAAACAACTCATAAACTAAGGTGACAGATTAGACAAGATAGTTAAGGCGAGATGAGACAGGTACAGTTGGCTCAAAAGCACAAAAATAGAAGGAAGTCATTAAGTCTAAACCACTGTTACATACGAATGGGAGAAAATAGAGCAAACCAGAGTGAATTGAAGGACACAGAGCTAAGTCCAAGAACCAGTCACAGGAAACAAATGGCACCACCGAGAGTTGGAGGATCGTCTGCAGCAGCGATAAAACAAGCAAAACAAAAATTAGTATCACTAAAGTTCGAGGAGGTAGTTGGCATTTTGGCTTTGACGACACTAGTAGAGTTTCACAGAGACTACTTACCACCAAGGGCGGATAATGCACCCCAGATAAATCTCCCAGTCAATGCAAAGTACATAGTGTTGGTAGCACTAGTTCCAACTGGTGTAAGCAGGGACACAGACATGCTTGGGAAGACTTCCAACCTCAAGTTTATGGACCATGATATCACGGATACGCGAAAATTACATGAGTTGGCTAGGGATCAGTATTTTTTCACAAGGACCGTCCTAAGGACGGGAGAAATCTGGGTCGAGCCATAGGAGTGGGCACCAAGGTTGTAGAAGGAAAGGATATTGAAATTATTCAACATTCCACATTTTGGGTGGAGTACAGATATCAACGCATGTGTAAAAGTATTAGTAAGTTGTGTTCATGGGGGAACACTCTAGATCGATCCTCGGTATCAATCGATACTATGTTGATCGCACAGATTACAGGATTTCCCAAAGCAAGGGAAGACCCGGGGTTGTTGTTACTCAAGATGGAAGAATGAGCCCTCTCTGAAACAATGAAGGATAAATTTGACACATTCAGGGGAAAGAGGGTCCTAGATGTTAGAAACATCAACTATAAGAATGCAAGGTTTTCGACGCAAGTATTGGCCTCCAAGTTGTTACGGAAATGTAGAGAAGACAATGTATCAGCTATCATCATTGTGGCTGCAAAGAAGTGTATAGTAGGAGTTCAGATGAACTGGGATACCTTTTTGGTTGACAACTTCTTACAGGATTGCATGGAGGCCTAGGAGAAGGGCACGGAATTTCATTATGCTTGGTTGCTTAATCTTATCACGTTGGTCGGGTGGAAAGAACCCGTGTATTACCAGCACATGCACAATCTAGGTAGTAACATTCTCGCTGTGAAATATACCAACTTATGGCATTCAACAATTAAAAGAAGACTGACTGACAATAACATCACATTTTTTACCTACTAGGAGAGGATCACCTATTCATTTGCGCAACTACTGCGCATTTCTGAAGAAGAAGTAGCAGCATACAAGGATATTGCTCGATTTAGAGCCAGCATGCACCATATGTACGTGCAGGCTAAGAAGGATCCAGCAAGGAAATGGTTACTCACCAATTACAGGTTGACAGCGGAACATGTGAATTCGATAATCAATGACTGGGAGGAATATTGGAGGAGTCCACAAGAAAAATAGGGCTCTTAGAAGAGGAGGATGACCAAAACAAGAGTGATGAGGAGTTAAGTGACAACCGAGGCAAAGATCAGAAAAATGGCATAGACGATCTTCCTGGCACATCAACGCTCCCCAAAGCAGGACTAAAAAGGAAGGATAAGGGGGAAGAGAAAATAGGAGGGTCATGCAAGAAATCCAAGGTGAAAAGACACACCCCATTCTACATATTAACCAACGATGATATGGACAGAATTGTCTACTAAATACGGGATTCTACAGAAGAGTTATGGGAAGAAGTAGTAAAGAAGTAGGAAGAACAACATAAGAAAGTACAGGACCAATTGGGCATACTTCAACAGATGTTGGAAGCTGAAAACTTGATGAAGGAGCACAGGTCCGACGAAGAACCATCAACAAGGCCAAGGAGAGAAACTGAAAGTGCGTAGTCGGCCCTGACACAGCTGACACTAGGGGAAAAAACCATATAGATTTGGATGGACATGCTAGAGTTTCCAGTGGGCGAGTTGTATGAACAAATCAATGTGTTGGGAAATCTAAAGATAGTTATTTCAAGGATGTTCGTGCAACATCTACAAGACTTGCAAGCAGGACTAGTGCAAGAAATTAGAAATAGAGGAGAGGAGGAACACAGGGAGTTAGAACGAATAAGGGACGAAGGGGCCCAATTACAGGAGAAGTATGACACGGCATTGCAACAAAAGAGAGAAGTTGAAGGCCGATTAGAAAAGGCTATGAAGAACAAAGACAAGGTCGAGGAGAGAGTCGAGATGGAATTAAAGGAAAATGATGAAGCCAAGAGCATGGCGAAGAAGACCCAAGCAGCAGTCCATAAGTTGTATAAAGCAATTCCATAAGTTCCCCTAGTAGTTGAAGCGACTATGGAGGAACAAGTGCAGACGATCAGTAAAGTTATTAAGGGCTTCTGATCACAAATAGAATATTTCAAGATAAGAAGCATTCCAAGATCGCCACGAGAGGTGTGCGAAGGCAGAACGAGAACGACAACTACAACAATTGCCAACATCAAGAAGATTGAGGGTGAATGTGCAAAACTTTGTGAGGAGAACATGAAAGTGTGGACAGAGTTGATAGAAGACCCAGAGATGAAGGAAGTAGAGGCCAAGCTAAGAGAGGCGCAAGAGCAGGCACAACATGCATCAGAAAGGGCGGCTACACTACCACCAATAGCGTGCATGTCATCCATTTTGGCTCAACGACAGGCACAGGTAGGAGTGGAGAAAATGAGGGATCAGGAAAAGATCCTGCAACAAATACTGGGACCACTGCAAGAAGAGACAGTGCAAGTAATTGAAGAGTTAGCTACGGTGCAGAGTCGGGTCAAGCAAGCAGTGTTGGAAGCAGAGGGTAAACTTACAGACTTGATCGCGCAAGGAGCAAACAAGATTACAGCAAGAGAGGCTAACATCATCAAAGAGGTAGAGAGGGAAAAGGAAGCCTCTAAAAACTTCATCTCATCATGGAAGGGCATGCAACATGCTTGAGTGGCTTGAGATGAGCCACATGTGAGTTTTGGGGGCCTGTTGGACAGGCAGTCTTGAAAGCAGTTTTTGCAGTTTTGACAAAGTTTTGAGGAAAGTGTGCAAAAGGAAGACAACACATAGCTTTAATAATAATTCTACAATAATAAAGCTCAAAGAATAAATCTACAAAAATAAAGCAAGGAAATAAAGCATAATAGGGGAATGACAACCCGACAAGCCAGAAATAGAAGAACAACAAAAAAGCGCCATGAAGGATGAAAAGCAGAAGAAAGGCATCAAACAACTAGTTAACTAGGTTGGCCATGCATTGTAATGGGATATTTTTGGGATGAATAGAATAGGTTTTTTTTCCCTAGATTTTGATATAAATATGTAACAGGTTGGGAGATTAGGGGTTGGTTCGTCGTAATTGTTATCGTTGTTTTGGGTTCAGCCAGTTGGTTCAACTAGGTATTATTCTGATGAAGTTTGTTGATAATAGATTAGTTTATGTTAAAGTACGATTGATACTGAGTCCAGAGATATTAATTGTAACAGTCGAAGATTGAGAATGATGAATAAAGATATGATAGAGATGTGTTATGGAATCATGTGTTGTCTATGTTTTTGTGTTTGATTATGAATACTATTTGCATGTCTTTTAGAATAGATTCAATTGATAATCAAGAATGGTGCACTGATTCATGATTGTGACAGTAACAAATATATACAGTAAACTAGAATATGATAAGGATAGAAATTTGAACCATGGGTAAGTCAATAACAGGACAGAACCGAATTATGTGCATAACATATTAAGGAAGAATGAACCGAATGTTTGTCTCTCGTTCTCGTACCACTGCAGAACCCGGTTCTTGCAGTCCCCATAGATACCTCGAGTGAGACTTCATCTGTGCAAGCAGGTTATGTCGAAAGGGTCGGTGTCTAGTGGGTTTTGTTGGTCTTAGATAACCCGAACCTTGGGTCTTACAACCCGTGCACATAATAGCGACAACAATATCCATAGCATAAAATATGAATGCAACACATATTTATTCATGGTAATCTTCAAATCTTTAAAGATTGGAATATTTTTACCATCAACCTATGTGCTTTAATATTCTTTACAAGAACTGGCAATCTATTAACCAACTGAAAATTGATAAAATTATGCATGCAACTAGGGTTAATAGAAACAATGATATTTTCTTTATGAATGCATCCATGAACTTGTAATATAGAGTTTCCACATGAAAATAAACCCTTGGTGCTCTTTGTATCCTGTTTTTCAACACGAGACCACCTATCAAAAAATATGTTTTCAAATTCTTCATCAAAAATCCCCCTCATCTTGACCTGGTCCAATGATTGCCACCATGTGCCAGCATCTTCTCTAAGATAAAAGAATAAATAAAATATCCACTTCTCTTTCCATTCTCACTTGTGGCCTTTAGGAATTCTTCACTACTAGGACCATCATCTTTTCCAGTAAAAAATATCTTGTTGTCCATAACCCAAAAATAAAACTAGGGTTTTTTAAAAAATAACTTATGGTGCAAATCGCACGGCTTTTTTTGAAAAAAAACCTATAAAATTGCCAAATTTAAAACGATGATAATTTCACTTCCCGGACTCCATTTCAGATGATTTTGTTTTTTAAATTGGGTATTTTTCCAAGAGAAATTCAAATATCCAATTATTTTCTGCAAATTTTGAGCAAAAAAATTTATGAACTAAGTCTGAAGTGCGCCGCCTCTTTTTTTTCTCTTAAAAAATCTGCAAAATGAACCAAAAATTCCTTCCCTTCTTTGGCCAAGAAAAGTGATTTGTTACCAAATGTTAAGTACCTGAATAGATATGCAAATATATCTCAAAATAAACCCACAATATCAACAAGAATAAACCAAACCATTCACCAAGATATTGAACACAAGAAATAGAATAAACCCTTGAGGTAGGGTAACACCATATATTAATCCTTAAGGAAGGATAACACTCCTCAAGCAATCCTTGTTTGTTACAATCACAATATACATCACTATGCCTCAATACATTGCTTACACTTCTTTATATAGCACTCTCTATCTCCTAGGAACCTTCTAGAAAACCTTCTCACGTTTATTATCTCTAACTACCATAGTGGGCATTATTTAATATAGTGGACCTAGTCCACCTTACATTGAATGACTTCCACTAATAATACATAACCACATTCCCATTAGGTACCTCCCTAGGTACCCCATATTACCTCCTTAGGTATACTACATGCCTAGCACTAAAAATAATGCCCAAAGAGGTATAGATTTTCCCAAGCATAAGTAAATTCGCCTAGGAACAAAATAAAACGTCCAAATGAGTGAATACAATTTGTGAGTGAGTGGACAATGAAAGACAATTACCCCTTCTAACTCCATTTATCTTACAGAAGAGAAATTTCACACCAGTACTACACATCACATGCAATTTGTTTATAAAAAGACATGTGAGTTGTTTGAATTAGTAAACACCTTTGATGATTTGTTAGGGTTTTAAAAACGTCAACTTTTTAAATTCTCACAATGGATTTTGTTTTTTAAATAACCTAATCTCGAGGTCTTGTGACTTGTCTTTAACTAGTTACATCCATCTTAGAATTTTGATTTTATTTAAAAAACTAAACCGTATTTCATGGTCCTTCACTTATCTTACTATGGTTTCGATTATTTTTTAAACAAACCCAATTATCACTTTCTGTAAGATCTCTTTCTTAATCCTTCACCGAGTAGACTTGGACAGTTATCCAAAATCACATGGTAATAAAAAGAAATTTATAATGGTGTTGTTTAAATGTTTTATATTTTGGTATTTTTTGTCGAAATCTGGTGATATAAATTTGAGCAAAATTACAATTTTGTGTTATTGAAATTGTATTTTTAAATGCATAAATGGATTCATTGTGCTGAAAAACCTATAAAGCACTCAAATTATACAAACTTAACCTTTCTAATTTGCAGATTCAACGATTTCTCATCAAATTTCGAGCAAAATTAAACAAATAATATCACAAGAAAAAAGCCAAAACATAGAACAATTAGACTACTACATTTATAATAGTTTAAAGTTGATCTAAACTAAAAATTAGGAAAAGATGGTGGTGACAAGTTTGACACAAACCATTTATCATAGTTTAAAATTGGTCTAAACTAAAAATTA
>ML809295.1:131829-148966 GCA_009831015.1 Picea engelmannii | reverse complement strand
TTTGGGATAATATTAAAATATTATTCCCAAGGACTTAAGCCCCTAGGCTCCACACTTAGCCTCTCTTTCCAACCTTCCAGCCCCCAATCCCTTACCCAGGTTTTATGGAAGCTTAGTCCCCCATCACTCATTCATCATGGTCATTCCACACGCAGAGATGTTTTGTAATAATACTGTGCATAATTACATGTACAAAAATCAGGCTCCTGGCCTTCAACACTTAGGCTCCTTGGCCTAATAACACATAAGCCCACTGGCTTACATAACTTGGCTCACCAAACTTATAAACTTGAATTACAGTTCATAAACAAGCTTTATACTTCGTAGACATGATTTACAACAAGGCTCGGCCTTAGGGACATTACATTCCTAACCTCCTAACTCAACAAAGGTATGGTGATCTTGGAAAGCTTCTCTTGATGCTTTTCGAGCACAGAAACAAAATTCTAAAGAATCACAAGTAATCACTTACCCTCTTAAGGTCCGATAGACCAATTAGGTCTTAGTGGATGTTAATCATCATCATCATAAACTTTAAAATTTTTAAAATTTAAAAATATAATTTAAAAAAAAAAAATTAAATTTTATTAAATTTTAAATTTAATAAAAAAATAAAAAAATAAAACCAAAAAAAATAAAAATTATTAGTTGACGAGGGGGTCAATGCCCGGGCGGAGTGTTTGGGCGCCGGGGGTGCCGAGGTGGCGATGTCTGGCATCGCCCCCGATGAACTAATAATGGTTTATTTAAAAATATATGTATATTTAAAAATTTTAAATATTTATAATTTTTATTGTTTTTAAATTTAAATGTTTTTAAATTTTTTAAATCTTTTAATTTTTTTTTTTTTTTTTTTGGATTTTTAAAAGTTTTATTTTTAAAATTATATATATTTTTAATTTTTTTAATTATATATAGTTTAATTTATGTAGTTGTTAACTTAGTTTAAATTTTTATTTTTTTCTTATGTTTTGAAATTTTTTTTCATTATGTTATTTTAAAAAATAATATATATTATCACTTTTTTCAAGCACAGCCCATGCGCACGTCCTGCTCTGGTGTGCCCTCTTTCCACCTGTCTACTCCGCCATGGCCGTAGGAGGGGGACCCGAGGCTCTTCCACCCCCTCTCCCACTTGAGATAGTTGCGTTCAGGAAGCTGGTCGCGGCCAGAAGCAAATGCCCTGCCTCAAAATGCACTAGAAATTTGTTAAAAAATTGGACAATATCCCTTCGGTCACCCTCCCATTAGAAGAAACCTGTAGATCTGCTCTGAACTTAGCTGAACGGGGGCTCATTGGATAGTTCACAGGCTTATGGCCTTATCCCAAAGCCGTAGATGTGTGGGTGCAGAGGAACTGGAGTCCTCTAGTAAAGGAAGGCATCAGAAGCCACCTAGTTAGCAGGGGATTCTTCGTATTTGTTTTTGACAATCTAGAAGACAAAAATCTCATCTTCAGGAATGGACCATATTTTATGGGCCCTCAAGGTCTGTACCTGAACAAATGGTCTTCAGATTTCGATCCAACGCAAGATCTGCCTTCGGTTGTTCCGGTCTGGGTGCGCTTTCCTTGTCTACCCTTGCATTGCTGGAATCTGAAGTCTCTAGAATCCATTGGAAACACCCTTGGAAAATACATCGACAAAGCAGACAGAATGGAACAATATTCCTGTGCAAGAATATGCGTCGAAGTCGATCTAGAGGTGGGGCTCCTAGAAACCATACAACTAAAGGTCACAGACTGGTCTCACATACAAGAATTGGATTATGAACAACTTCCATTTAAATGCAGTTATTGCCATGGCTACGGACATTTTTCCCGACACTACAAAAAGAAGGTCGGGGAGGAGGTGGAGATCTTGAAAGACAATCAATGGACATAGGTTCAGAAAGCAGCCTCGCCAAAGCATAACAGCAGATTGAAAGGGAAAGGGGCCCCAAAGAGGTCTGGCGCCCCTACCTCAGGGAATGCTCTTGGGGAAGGGAGCTCAGACCCCCAATCTTAGAGGCTTCTAAAAACCCTTTCGAAATCCTCAGAAATCTCAGATCTAATGATCGAGGAACTTGAGCAGTAGATCCTTCCTCCCACAATGGAAAAAAACAATGTTGAGGCAACCCATTCTAGTTCCCCAATTGGAACCTCCTCCTCCCCTTCCTACACAGATATAATAAAAAAAAAACCTCCGAAAATCTTTGGATCTTCGGAGGATGAGTCTTTCGAGAGACCCTAAAAAAGAGCAGGGAGAAAATCTCATAAAGAAGCAAGAGAAGAAGAATCGGAGAGGCAAAAAATGCAAGGAAGCCAATCCACCATTGAAATGTCCATCGAAAGGAATACCAGAACAAGGCCCCCCAAGGGAGGTCCTACCCACTCCAACCCTAGTAAATAATGCATATAGTCTCTTGGAATTGCAAAGGCTTGGGGAATCCATCGAAGGCCGAAGCAGTCAAAGACCTTCTGAAAATCGACCCTCCTGAGATCCTCTTGCTCGAAAAGACTAAAATTGAAGGGGACACCCTTCTAGAAATCAACAATCAGAAATGGAAGAAAAACGCAGGGAAAGCCATCAGTGCAAGGGGCTCCGCAGGTGGCCTTGCAACCTTGTGGGCGAAGGACAAGTTTCATTTAGAAATCTCTTTCGAGACTGAACATTGGATATTCACTGAGCTTCGACATATCCCAAGTAAGCTTTCTCTCTCACTCTTCAATCCTTATGTTCCTGTACTTTACTCTGAAGAAAGATTGTTGGCAATCGTTAGAAGATTTTTAGAGATTTTCTCTCCTTCGAACATCATTCTAGCCCGAGATATAAACTTAGTATTCAAACCAAAAGAAAAGAGAGGAGGTAATAGTAGCAGGGACCAAATGCTCCCCTTCGTTGAGGAGCTAGTTCATCAGTGGGATCTCCTTGATTTCAAGCCATCGAAAGGACTTTACAACTGGACAAATAATAGAGTTGGGGTTGATCACATCTCAGCTCGCTTGGATAGATTCTTAATTCAGAGCTCGTTCCTGCAAGAAAGGAGGATAATCTCTTCCAAGATTCTTCCAAAACCGACTTCTGATCACAAACCTATCCTATTGAATTTGGAAGAAGAAGAAAATATGGGCCCAATCCCTTTCTGGTTCAACCCTCTTTGGATAGAAAAGAAGGGATTTCTTGAAATTGTCCATTCAACTTGCTCCTCTCCTATTTCAGGGTCTCCAAGCTTTGTGTGGGAGCAGAAATTAAAGGTAACAAAACATGCACTGAAAGCTTGGGTTAAAAATCCCACTAACACCCCCCTTAGACACAGACAATAGAGTGTTCAGCAGTTATCGGATTTGCAAGTTGAAATGGAGACCAAGGACATCTTCAACTCAGATTTAGAGAAAGAACAAGTTGCTCAAAGCAAAACTTTTGTGCATTTTTCCATGAAGAAGAGTATTGGAGGCTTAAGTCTCGAAACTTGTGGCTAAAAGTTGGAGACCGAAACACCCCTTTCTTTCATCGACAGTTCAAAGCCTGCCTCTCTMGAAATCACATTTCTGAAATTGCCTCCTCAGATGGATTGATTTACAAAGGTTTTGATCAGCTCAAGGTTGTAGCAAAAATACACTTCCAAAGACTTTAAGAGGAAGAAGGCTCCAGCTATGAAGAGGTTATCTCAGACTTCCTCTCACACATTCCCTCTCTCGTAAGAAGGAATGACAATCCAGTCCTCGTGAAGCCATTTTCTGAAGAAGAAATATGCAATGTCATCTGGTCCATGGATCCCGATAAATCCCTAGGACCAGATGGTTTCTCAATCCATTTTTATAGAGCATGTTGGGATATCATCAAGACTGATTTGTTGAGGATGATTAAAACTTTCCACCAAAGAGATAAAGTAGGAGGCATCACTAACTCCACTTTCCTAGTTTTAATCCCCAAAGAAGTTAATCTGAGCTCCTTCAAAAGATTCATGCCTATCTCGCTATGCAACACCTCTTACAAAAAAAAATTCAAGCTACTAGCAAATAGAATCAAGCCCCTGCTACAAAACCTCATTTCCCCCATGCAAGGTGGATTTGTCAAAGGGAGACATATTCTTGACAATGTAATACAAGTCCAAGAAGACATGCACTCCAGTCACCAACGACAGGAGCAAGGGATGTTGATAAAGCTCGACATGGCAAATGCTTTTGACAGGGTAAACCTCTCCTTCCTTTACAAAGTCCTCCTTTCTTTTGGTTTTTGCTCTGAATTTGTTAATTTGATAAAAGCATGCACTGAAAAACCTTGGATAGCACCCCTAGTGAATGGCAGACCGACAAACTATTTTCAGGCCTCGAGGGGATTAAGCCAAGGCTGCCCTCTTTCCCCCTTCCTGCACATCTTGATGACATATACTTTAAGCAGGAAGTTGACTGCTGAAAAGATGGTTGGTTCAGTCCCAAGCATTAGGTTGATGAAGGGCCTTGATCCAATCAATCATGCCCTCTTTGCAGATGATTCCCTTGTGCTGGGTGGAGCCTCCGTAAAGATTGCAAAAAACTTCAGCAAAATACTTCAAAGCTTCTGCATTATCTTCGTAGCACTCATCAATAAAATGAAAAGTGCAGTGTATGGGTGGAACCCAGAACAACAAACAATTCAGCAAATTTCCCTTTACCTGGGATTCCCAGGGTATGCTTCTTAGGAAAAAATAAAGTATCTAGGACTCCCCTTAACTCTAGGCTCCAACAAGTCTTCATTGTGGGCAGAAATTATAAGCAATTTCAAAGCAAAAATCTCAGCTTGGGGTGGACAGTGGCTCACCAATGTTGGGAAACTCACCCTCATTAAATCAGTCATGTCCTCCTTGCCAATCTAATAGGCCTCCTTCCTTCTGGCCCCAAAGGCGATCACGACTCAGATCACGAACATGATTAGAGACTTCCTCTGGTGTGGAGGCAAAGGAAATCAAAAGAAACACCACTTGATCAATTGGGAAATTGTCAAATGCCCATATTCTGAAGGTGGCTTACAGGTAAGAGACCCCAAGATTGCAAACCTAGCACTAGGAGGCAAAATCATTTGGAACCTTTATGCAAATCGCAGACACCCAGTAAGTAAAATCTTAAGGAAAAAATACCTTAATGGCGCCTCTATGAGAAATATTTAGGCAGAAAATACTTCCAAAGGAACATCGATCTATAACCTCTGTCGTCGCGGATTAGATCCCTTCCAAAAGCACCTATTTTGAATCCCATGGGATGGGAAAAAACCATGTTGTGGCAAGACAACATTATGGGCAACGCTCCCCTCAACGATTCAAAAGATATCAAGGAGATCCGCGAGTGGCTCTCTCAGGGCAGAATCAACAAAGTTGCAGACATCTCTGCGTGGGACGATTTAGGGATTTGGCAGACCTGGGACCTCTTGAGTGTTCCAAATCATATGCAAATGCAAAAATCCCTCCTCCTTGTTGCGCTAACGAATTGCGCTCTTGTCCACCTCCTCTCGTCGGATAAATGGGGCTTAGGCAAGTCTGGTTTCTTCTCTGTGGCCCAAGGTTATATCTCTCTGCAATCCCTCAAGCTTTGATTGAGACAACAACCCTCTGGAAGTAGGTCTGGGACCCTCTCGACCTCCCTAAAGTAATTTTTTTTTGTTAGGTTTTAATGCACGAGAAAGTTTTAACAGGTGAAAATCTGGTAAAAAGAGGCTTCATCGGTCTTCATAGATGCTCCATGTGTTGTAATGCTCTTGAAACAATAGATCATTTATTTGTGAATTGCCCATTTTCCCAAGAAGTATGGAAGATCTCCCTTAAAGGCCTCAGTGCCACAGTTCCGAAACAAATCTCAGTGGTTGACTTATTTTCCTCATGGAAGGCGTGCTACCCTCAAGAGATACAAAGCAATCCAAACTAGAGAAGAATTTGGCAGGCCATCCCCAAATACATTTGCTGGAAACTATGGTTGGCCAGAAACGATCAGACCTTCAACAACATGTCGCCTTCCCCCCCAACAGTGGTTGCAAAAGCAAAAGCTCTCCTTCTTGAAACAGTGGCAAACCACTCCTTCACGAATGAAATTACTCTTCTTCCTGAAGAAAAGAAATGGACTAGAACTTTCACCTTCTGAGATAGAAAACAAACCATTGTTCACCCCTCTATAATTCCAGGATGGCGTTTGCAAGACAAGGATGCAGTCTTTCAAGTTTGATGGAGGAGGCAAGGCATGGCCTCAGTCTTTTTCGATGGAGCCTCCAAAGGAAACCAAGGGAACTCAGGAGCAGGTGGAGTGATTTACTCCTCGGATGGAACTCGGAAAGACAACTTCAGTTGGGGTTTGGTCAGAGAACAAATAATCGGGCTAAAATTCTCGGGTTGTTAAAAGCTTGTCAGATAGCGCGCAAAAATGGCATTAAAGAAATACAATTTTTTGGAGACTCTGAAATCCTGATTAAGACTTTAAATACGAATGACCACTTCAACAATCCGGTGATCAACAAGACTTTGCAAAGGCTTCGTCAAGTGTTGCAAGATTTCTCCTCCCCTCAATATTTCCACATCCTTCATTTATCGAACAAGGAAGCAGATGCAAAGGCGAATATGGGTTGCCTAATGCCCTTAGGAGCGCTCAGAAAAAATGACGAAACCCCCTTGTGGATCCCTATCCCGTAGTTTCGGCTCTTCCACACCTCATAACTTTCTAAGAACGAGAAATGATGTACTTGGGTTAAGCAGGAAGTTGTTCCCTGTAATGACGGTTAATTTGGCCTCAATTTTCAAATACAATTACCCATTTTAGTTAAAAAAAATAATAATATATATTATGAAAAAAATTTAATGATATTTTTTAATTTATGTTATTTTAAAAATAATACATATTATGAAAAAAAATTAATGATATTTTTTTAAGTGTTTAGATTTATTTCTCTATAATTTGTATTTTTTTTAACTATATATGTATATAAATTAAAAAAAAATGTTTAATTATTTTTTAAAAATCAATTTTTTTTAGTTTAATTTAATCAATTTTCATTTTTTTAACTATATATGTATACAAATTAAAAAAAAAAAAAATGTTTAATTTTTTTTTTTAAATCGATTTTTTTTAATTAAATTTAATCAATTTTCAATGGTTATATTTACATTTTTTTTTATGTTTTTCAATGAAAATATCTATTTATATATAAATATTATATATATAATGTAATTTTATTTGTTTTAGTTTTTTTTTAATAATTTTTTTCCTTTTTATTAATTGGTTTTTTTTGTTTTTTTTTATATATATTTTTTAAATAGTGTTAATTTTTTAAGTATTGGTAAAAAAAGCAAGTTACAAAAATGAAGTAAATGTGCTACTGATAGCATCATGTTTCAGTTTGGATATTGATTTCATGATTTCAATTCACAATGATATCAGTGGTGAAAAACATAGTTTTAAGCAAGTCATAATACTAACCTTATAGAAAAGGAGTTGCCTCTGTTAGCACAACTTTTAGTTTCGGGGGTCGATTTTCAGGTTTTCGTTCATAATGGTATTGTTTGTAAGGATCGTGWTTTCAACCAAGTTATAACTTTAGCCCCCCCCYCACCCCCYCGCAAAAAAAAATAAAAAAAATGGGGGTGATCTTGTGAGCACCACCTCTTGACCAAATTGTAATTTGAACCCTGAAAAAAAAAAGGGGCAGTGATGTTGTGAGCACCACTTCTTGACCAAATTGTAATTTTAACCTCCAAAAAAAGGGGGGTGATGTTGTGAGCACCACCTCTTGACCAAATTGTAATTTTAACCCCGAAAAAAAAATGGGGTGATGTTGTGAACACCACCTCTTGACCAAATTGTATTTTTAACCTAAAAAAAAAGGGCATGGGGGGAGGGCGTGAGCACCACCTCTTGACCAATTTGTAATTTTAACCTCCAAAAAAAGGGGGGTGATGTTGTGAGCACCACCTCTTGACCAAATTGTAATTGTAACTCCCCCCCCGAAAAAAAAAAAGGGGCGGGGTGGGTGATGTTGTGAGCACCACCTCTTGATCAAATTGTATTTTTAACCCCGAAAAAAAAATGGGTGATGTTGTGAGCACCACCTCTTGTTTCGGGGCTGAATTTTAAGGTTTTTATTTGTAACTTTATAGATGACGATAACAAAATTTTGTTATTTTAACTCCGAAGAAAAAATGAGTGCTACTGGTAGCACAAATTTTCAAAATAGGGTAAAAAATGTGACCCTTGAAAAAATGAGGACTTTGGAGAGTTCTTGTTAAGTTGGTAACTTTGTTAAAAACAAATGCTACAAGTGGATGGGGTTTTTGTAGCAATTTCATCTAGTCATCAATATAAGAANTTTTCAAAATAGGGTAAAAAATGTGACCCTTGAAAAAATGAGGACTTTGGAGAGTTCTTGTTAAGTTGGTAACTTTGTTAAAAACAAATGCTACAAGTGGATGGGGTTTTTGTAGCAATTTCATCTAGTCATCAATATAAGAAGGGTGACACCAATAAGTTGGTAAGCATGATTTCAAGGCCAGCCACATCAAACATTACAACTTTGGGAACTCTTATGCACGTGGAGCCTTTTGCCCATGATGCATACAAAGAGGCATACATGGAAGATGAGGACTTTAAAGAGGTTTTTCAATAACTACAAGGCCAAATTCATGTAGAAGAAGGTGATGATAAGGTTGACTATCATATCGATAATGGGCTACTCTACAAGCTAGACAAGCTCTGTGTCCTAAAGGTGAAATATTACAACTTAATAGAGAGGCTCACACCTCTAAGGTTGCAGGACATTTTGGTGTTGTGAAGACAATTGACAACTTGCAAAGGTATGTGTATTGGCCCATAATGTAAGAAGATGTAGCTCGGTTTATTAGAGGATAACATCCCTTACCTATATGCACTAGACCCTGGGATAACATCTCCATGGATTTTGTGGGTGGTTTGCTAACAACTATGAAGGAACATGACTATCTATTTGTGGTAGTTGACAGGTTCAATAAAATGTTCGTTCTTATGCCTTGTGAAACGACCATCAAAGGATGATAAACAACAAAAATGTTTCTTGAAAAGGTCTGGGTGCACTTTGGGATGCCAAGGAGCATAATCTCATATTGGGATACCAAATTTCTCAATGCCTTTTGGAATACACTTTGGGAGAAGATGGACACTAAGTTGAAAAAATCTACAACTTTCCATTAATAGATAGATGGGTAGACAAAAGTAGTCAACAAGACACAGGTTCAACTTTTAAGGGGTTCCAATCATAAGCATCCAAAGACCTGAGATGAAAATTTGATTTATATTCAACACTTGTATAACATAGTAGTCCACACTTCTATCAGTAAGTCCCCTTTTAAAACTTGCTTTGGGTATTTGCCACCATCGCCCTTGGATGTTGTATATGGAAAATAAGGAGATGTGATGGAAGACATTATAAGGGATTCATTAAAAACAGAAAAATCTATTAGGTAGATTCATTTACAAGTACATGAGACATCAAAGAAGTCACATGAAAAACACAAAGCTTGGCATGATCAATATAGAATTGAGAAAACTTTCAAGGTGGGAGATAGAGTCTAGTTACAACTGAACAAATAAAGGTTACATGATCTTCATAATAAGATCAAGGCTCTTCAGTATGGTTCTTTGAAGTAGTGTAGAAGGTGGATGATAATGCCTATAGACTCAGTCTACCCCCATACATGTGCATTTACTTGGTAGTGAATGTGGAAAATCTAAAACTCTATGAGCCTTCCATGTTAGATCAAGAAACTGAGGAGTGGGTCCTACCTACCATAGAGGACTTAGCACCAAAATATCAAGCAAAGTTGGTAGAAGATACAGTTTTGTAGAAGAAGTCTAGAACTACTAGACAAGGGCATCATGAACTTTGCCAGATACGGTTGAAAGGGAAACTTTCAGGAAAGACCATATAGTACTCTAAGGAGAAGGTAGAGGAAAATTTTCTTTACCTCTTTCAATCAAATATTTTGGGGACCAAAAGCCTCCCTAAATGAGGATGTATGATTCATAATGGATCAATATATAATTTGTCATCTATCTTGTTGCTTTTTGGGAGGAAAAATTGGAAGAATTGACTTGTAGGGCCCATTTTAGGGACATGTCCCAGTTTGGTGATTTGGGGTCCATAAACTTCCAAAGCCAGTTTGAGGCATCAAACAACACTTTTTGGGATCAAAATTTTGTGAGATTAGCTCTCACCCCCTTGACGATGTTCTACACACCGTAAGATTTCAAACGGTGCAAAAATCACCTCATTCAAAGTTTGTATGTGGAAGTTTTTTCTCTCACAAGTTGACCACCACAGTACCAAGTGGATGCCACGTCAACCCCCATTACTCACACATGTGGGGCTAGTCATACGTGGACTCCAAAAAGATTCTAAAAAGTCCAAAATTGTATCACTAATGGTTGAGGCATGCAAAAACCCTGACCCTAACCCTAGATGACTACCAAACAATGTTAAATACTAGGCCACTAGAAAGAGAAGGGGTTTCATTCTTTTGGTATTGTTATTGTGCCATATTTGATCAGAACATCTAGGAGTGGGATATATAAGAATAATAAAGGAGGTAGAAGATTTTGTAGTAGCCATTTAGGCCATAGTGTCCATAGAAACTCTGTAGTGAGTGCCCATTTCTTTGTACTTGCATTTCATATAAAAAGAGAGTAGAGCATATGCCTCACCTTTTAGTTGGATTTTCTCTTGTATTGGGTTTCTCAGATCACATCTTGTGTTCATTTGCTTGTTTCTTTCACTTCGGTTTCAATTATTTCCATAATTTTGAGCATTACGCCAATAATAATAAATTTGAGATATAAGGTAATAAATTGCATAATAAAAGATTTTAGAATGTCGTAATATTTGTTGTGACAAACTATTCCAATGGAATATCCATGGCAATTTACAGATCAAAAAGGAATAATGGAACATGGCAAACCTTCATTAAGTGAAACACAAGGACAAAGGCCACCATAAATGAGCACCAGAGACTACTACAATTCTATAAAATTGCCAACTAGATGGTAACTTACAATACATACCATTTTACAAAGACAATTTGAGCATGTTTTAGAGAATAAAGTGACTAAATCACCCTTGTTGTGAAGAAACCCCACCACACCTTTATCTAGTTCACAATCCATGCTCCAATAGTTGGATGAGAATCTAGTTAGAGGCAATCGTTCCACCAGAAGATAGGTAAGTAACTAATGAACCACCATCTCTAGTATTAAACATGGAGTGCAAATTGTAAAAATTTGGCAGTCCCCATGATGATTACAAACCAATGTCATCAACCCTTGCCTCCCTATTCCACCAGTGATAGTTCTATACAAACCCATGATTTTTGTAAGTTAGATATTCCTCATTCGAGCCTTACTTTATTAAGGTGAATGGAACTCAAAAGTGTTCGACAAAACAAAGGATGAACACCTTAATCAATCACTCACACAACCAAATCAATATTAGTACACCAGTGTATTACGTGGTTAAAACCCTCGAAGAGGGAAATGATTCATGGCTACAACCAATGCGACCATTTGAGACAATATATTAATGAAAAAAACAAAATTGCACATAAGAGTTTCTCACAATCAATCTTTAGCAAACGAACCTCCATGTTCTTTAAATATATATCATGGACCAATTGGGTGCTAAGCCACATATCAATATTAACCATTAGTACTCAAGGATAATATGAACCATCGAATCATTTTATATCTAGAGCATATTGTGATCGCCAGATTACATAAATACACATGTATACTAAAGAAACAATTTTTTACCTAAAGACACATTAAACCAAATTGATCTCAACTAACTCCTAAGTGTCTAAATATCTTAACACCCCCCCATAAGAACAACATGGGATAAGATTGAAAGATTTATAAAGGTGACACAATAGGATGAGGAAGGAGGCATTAGAGTCTATCCCCACTTAATGACAACTTCATGAACTCCTAACATAGATCAAAGTTTGGAAAAGTTTACTTATGTAAGAGACTTTGTGAAAATGTCTTTAACTTGATCATTTGTAGGGAAAAAAAGCACTTCAAGAACATGATCATGAATGAGCTTTCTGATGAAGTGCATTTGTAGCTCAATGTCTTTGCTATGTTGATGTTGAAATGGATCTTTGGCGAGCTTGATGGCACTCTAATTGTAACACAAGAGTGTGGTCAAATGTTGTTGTTGGAATCCAAACTCTGAAAGGATCTATTGAAGCCACAAGGCTTATTAACTTACATTAACCACTGCTTGGCACCATACTTGTGCTAAAGAAAGAGAAAGAGCCCGTTGTTTCTTAGAAGACCAAGTGATAGGTCCATAACCAAGACTAAAAACATAACATGTAGTAGACTTTCAATCACTAGGGTCACTAGCCAAGTTGATATCTATGAAACCAACAAACAAAGGAGTCCCCCCTAAACTGTAATGTATTCCAAACTGAGTTGTACCTTGGATATAGTTAAGTATCTTTTTTGTTGCTTTCCAATGGCTCTCATGGGGTGTTTGCATATACCAGAAAACAAGACCAACAACAAAGGAGATATCAAGATGGGTATGAGTCAAATATAAGAGACTACTAACTGACTGACAACATAAAGTGGCATCTATTTTGGATGTAGTACATGTGGAAGCAAGTTTGACTTCAGAATGGAATGGAGAAGGGTTTGGTTTACAATCTTCAATGTGAAAGTGAAGAAGAAGGTCACATACATACTTATATTGGGAAAGATAAATTCCTTCCTTGGTTTGCAATACTTGGAGGCCCAGGAAATAATGCAAATACCCTAAGTCAGTCATTTCAAATTTCATCTTAAGTTTGTGTTTCACATGGTTTAAAAGTCTAGGGTCATTACTAGCGAGGATACGACCATCTACATTAAGAACAAATATTATGAGATGGTTTCCTACTTTCTTGGTATAGACATTGGGGTCATAATGACATTTAGAAAAGCTGGTGTCAAGAAGGAAGTTGTCCATTTTAGCATACTAAGTCCAAGGAGTTTGCTTAAGACCATATAGAGATTTCTTAAGGCGACAAACAAGGTTGTATTCATTCTAAACATAACCAAGAGGTTGTTCTATGTAATTTTATTCTTGCAAATCCCCATGCAAGAAGACATGTTTAACATCCATCTAATGGACCTCCTATTTATGTGAAGCAACAAGGGATGGAACAAGGTGGATGGAATTCATTTTGGCTATGGGGATAAAGGTTTTGTTATAGTCAATTCCTTCATCTTGTAAACAAATTTCAGCAACTAATTAAGCCTTATTTCTTTCAACACTTCCATATGATGCATACTCAGTTCTATATACCCGTTTACGTCTTACAAGTTTTCTTCCTTTTAGAAGAGGTACAAGATCCCAAGTATCATTCGCCATAAAGGAACAATATTCTTCATTCATTGTTATGTCCCAATCTAGATGGCTATAATATTTTGCAAATGTTTTTGGATCACGAGTCTCTAAAAATTGAACCAAAAGAGAGGAGGCCTAGTCGAACTTTGAATGTGTACGATGCTAATCTGTAGGATCACTAGCAAGATCACCAACTGCTTCTCGTGCTGTATGGACCCATCTAGGAAGCGATGGTCCTGGTGCAGGTTCATGTTCAATGGACCCAAGTGAAGGAAGGTGAGCAGGTGGAGGTGGATTTTCATCTTCATTGTCATCATCTAAAGAAGAAACTAGAATTGGATCACTAACATAAAAGTTGGGAAGAGAAGATGGCATAGATGTCAAATATGGCTCATAAGTCGAAGATGGCACAAATGTCGAATTAGGTTCATAGGCCTAGAGAGTTTCATAAAACTTAACATCTATCCTAGTAATAATTTCATTGGAACAAGGTTGAAGAAGGTTATAACTTTTTACATCTTTAGAATATCCAAAAAAAATACACTTCCCACTTTAGGTTGTAATGTTTTCCTTTTCTCACTATGAATGTGAGCCCATGCTTCACTACCAAACACATGGAATTGGCTTACATATGGCTTAATTTTAGTCCATGCTTCTTCTAGTGTTATATATTTTAAAGCCTTTGTGGAAGTGTGATTCACTATGTAATTGGCACAATTAATGGCTTTCTCCCAGCAATGAAGACTTAATCCCTTAAATTGGATCATGCAATTTGTCATTTCCTTCAAGGTTCAATTCTTTCTCTCAAGAACACCATTTTGTTGTGATGTATATGAAATATTATGTTGCATTTGAATGCCATGTGCAGTGTAGTAAGTTGTAAATTTGTTGTTTAGATATTTGCCTCCATTATTCATTCCTAACCCTTGAAGTCAATGTCCAAATTGTTTTTCTACAAGGGCCTTGTAGGCCAAAAACATGTCAAAAACTTCACTTCTAAGTTTTAAGAAATAAATACAAGTGCGCCTAGAGAAGTCATCAATGAAAGTTAATAAGTACTTGCACCTAAAGAAAGAAGGAGAAGAAAGTAGACCACACAAATTATAATAAACAAGTTGCAAGGGGAATGAGGTGTGCCAAGAGGCACGCTTGTCAAAACTATCCCGATGATGTTTGTTGAGAACACATTCTACAAAAACACCATCTCTACAAGAAATGAGAGGAAGATTGGTCACCATATTGTGATTACATAGTTGTTGCAATGAGTGATGGTTTACATGACCAAACTGCTCATGCCAAAGTTTGCTCAAGCCATCTCTATGAGCAATAAAAACTGTTGGAAAAGAGGATGACCCAAAGATGTCAAATTTTTACAATTTGGTAATATTATCAACAATTATAGTTTCTTTAACATGTTTAGGATCTTTTAAATCCTTGATTACAACTTAGTGCAATGAAAACTTTACTATTTTACCTTCACCATAATGAATGATTTGATATACTAATAGATTGTTGCAAGAGAGACTTGGAACACATAGAACACCATTAAAATGATCATCATATGTCTGAACTGCTCTAAACCCTACAACACTAAGAGATATATCATCATGAACAAATATTTGTTTGGTGTTTCATTTATTAAGAGTATAAAAAATGGTTTTGTCCTTAGCCATATGATAAAATTCTCTAGAATCAATAAGCCACTCATAAGAAGAAAAAGTAGATGTTGCATTGAAGGAAAAACCAGAAGTAGGAAGTGCATGTCCATGAGAAGAAGAGTTGCAAGAAGAAGAATCAAGGTTGATGTTGTGCTTCTTTATTCCTACTTCTAAGGCCTCCATTTTTTTAAAACGTTTAGACTCTAGATGACCATCTCACCCACAAAAATTGCAATGTTTGTCAATCTTCTTACTTTTCTATGTTGGTCCTTCATCACCACTATGAGTAGAATCTGGCTAAGAGGGTTTGGGATGCTTGTTTTGATTGTTATTGCAATGTTGTTGCTTATTTGGATGCTTGGATTTATCCTTCTATTGGGCCACTAAGGCTTTATTAAATCTACCTGCAATATTGATCACTACAAGATACAAGAGCTTATCTTGCTCTCTAATTAAAGATTCGCAAAAAGATCCAAGAGAGGGTAGTGTGTAAGAAGTTCCAAGAGTCTTTCTTGTGGAGTGATAAGTAGATACAAAAACGAATAACAAATATACATCGGTCATCCTTCATGTCTATTTTACAGTCTTCAAGTAAAAGTCTAAGTGTTTTGAACTTAGATAGATAATCTTCAATGCAAGAGAAATCATTGGGATTTAAAGAAATTAAATGATTTTTAAGCTAACGAGCTTGAATCTCATCGTGTTTACCAACTATGGCTTCCAATTTTTTCCAAGTTTCATCTGGGTCATCAATTCCTTGAAGGTGAAATCATAAATCAATAGAGTTGGACATTTCGATTAATCCATGTGCTTTGTCATTTTATTATCATGTTTGACTTTCTTTGTTGCACTAGTGGGGGTTTTTTCTTTTCCCAAGGTTATCTAGTACAATCCTTTACTTAGTACATCCTCCATACTAGATTTCCATGAGAAGTAGTTGGTACTGGTAAACAAAATATTACTTAGACTATGCATATTAAAATTTGTAGGTAATATGGCCTTAAAAGTAGAAACTAACTATCTTAATAGAAAACTTAAAAAAAAAAAATAGGTAGTTTAAAAAAACAACACTGAAAATAGACTTCAAATGTTAAAGGTATGTCATTTTTAATAAATGCATAAAAAGTAACTGAAGTACCATGTGGCAGGTAGAGGTTGGCCCATGTGGTGATGAACTTTGCCAATAAACCCACTTTTACAAATAAAATACTTATAAAGTGACCCACTTTTATAAAATAAGTGATAATCACTTTTACAATGAAGTATGAAGTTAGTTTATAAATTAAAGTTGTGTGTAAAAAGTAACATAAAAAGAATAATAAAGTTACTTTATAGCAAATTTAAGTGAAATGCACTTTGCAATAAAGTTATGACATGGCTCAAAGTTGCATGAACTTTTTCAAAAAGTATTTTTTGAAAAAGATTTGAATTCAAGACCTCTTATTAAATAAAACAATTTATAACCAAGTGAGCTAATGCAAAACATATATCAAAAGCGTCAACACGACCACACACAAAAATAAACAAAATAAAAAATAAAAAAAATCAAAACTTTTCAATAATGCAGTTAGATCTTAGTTAGCTCGCCTATAAAATGGAAGTTTTCTCTCCATCTCTGATTTGTTGAGTTTGCATAAAGTGCAGAGCAAATATCATACACATAAATGAAAACACTTTATAGCAATTCAATTTTATAATTTAATTGAAATGCACATTGCGATAAAGTTATAAGATGACTCAAAGTTGCATGAACTTTTTCAAAAAATAATTTAAAAAAAGATTTGAATTCAAGACCTCTTATTAAATAAAGTAACTTCCAACCAAGTGAGCTAATGCAAAACAAATATCAAAAACTTTAACATGACCACATACAAAAACAAATAAAATTTTGAAAAAAAAAAAATTCGAAACTTTATAATAATGGGGTTAGATTCCGAGTTAGCTTGCCCGAAAAATGCAAGTTTTCTCTCCATCTCTGATTTGTTGAGCTTGCATAAAGTGCAGAACAAAGAGTATACACAGAAAGAAAAACACTTTATAACGATTCAATCTTATAATTTAAGTGAAATGCACTTTGGAGTAAACTTATGAGATGATTCAAAATTGCATGAATTTTTAATTTTTTTT
>ML809295.1:63581-84108 GCA_009831015.1 Picea engelmannii | reverse complement strand
GATGTTCTCTACTTTTGCATGCATCCTTTATATGTTGTTTAAACCTTAAACATGCAACATGCACATGTAATAACCAACATGCACATGCAATAACCCACATGCACCTGCAATAACCATTAAGATCTCAAACATACAACTGAAACTCATCCAGAAACCCCCAGTGTATCAGATCTGCAAGACAGAATAGTAGATCAGTGGAAAATATCTCGATCGGCGGGATCAGGGATATTTCATTGGTGATAAACTACCTGCAGCAGGTTCTGTTAGTTCACAACTAAATTATTGTGCTTGCACTATACTAGTTCAGACTGAAGTCACATGAATGAGTCGGCAAAACAAAAATGGAGTGTCATCTTAGCAACACATAAAAACTCAGTGATTTCTCTGCTTATTGAAAAATACATGAACTATTGATAACTTCACAATCTTTACGGGATACAAAATCTGGGGTGTTAGTGGTTTATGAGAAAATTTTAAAGTAACAAAATATCAGGGCCGTTTGTGGTGTTTTAGGAAAAACCGAGTGAAAAAAATAGCTTAAGATTGTTCAAAAACCTTCAATATTTTGTGCTGCATCTCCTTGGATGTTGTATTTGTTACCCATTGTGTTTCCTTTGCTAAAAATGCAGCAACCCCAGCAAAGTTATGGCCTAAAAATGTGGGCTGTCTTCTTCCCTGCCATTTTTTGGACTCCAAAATCATCAAAAAATCTAAAAAACACTTGTTTTGGGCCTTCAAATGCAGTCCAAAGTTCCAAACGTTTTGACTGCAGAAACCTCTCCCTTCTAGCAAAAAACAACAAAACTAAATTTAATGAAAAAATTGTGAACTTCTTCCACATTGCCTGATGGAGTTATTGCCAGACTAGACAAGCTATTGGAGATTCGTTGAGTTTGGTCAAACATAGCTTGTCTGGTCAAATTTGCTGTGTTTGACCCAAACATTTTAACTCAGCCAAGCTAACTGGTTGAAGTATCACCTTACTTGGCAAGTCCTGTTACAGAGGTTCATAATACTTGAACCACTTTTTAACCTAGTTACCGGAAAACATGACGGATATTCTTGTTTTGGGCAGAAAACAGCCAAGAAATGGAACTTGATGGAAAACTTCATTTTCTACATCTCTTTCCATTTCTGTGCACTCCAAACCATTTGTGGAGAAATGATGCAAAACAGGGGTTGTAGAAACGATCCTCTGCTTCTTGAATTCTTGCCTTTGTTTTGCCACTAAAAACATACAAAAAAGATAGTCTGCTGATGATGATGATCCCAATGAAACAAAGTATCAGACATTACAGCAATGGCGTTGGCACATGCATTCTCCATGCTGAGATGTGTAGAAATCGTTGTTGGAGAGTAGCGTTACTTTGTTTTGAATATCAGTGTGTTAACATTAACTGTCTTTGGGGACTTCATAATCTGTGAGATACGTAAATTGACTTTTTTTGTGCAGCCCAATCAGCTCGTTTTGTGTCCTCTAATTCAAGTGACAATGAGACCGTACAATGTTAACGTTATCCATTGGATGGATATAATTCAAAAGGTAAAAAAATTAAGCAAAATAGATGTCTGGGTGGGAGATGTGACCAAAAGATGACATCACAGGAAATAAAGGGAAGATATATTAATCTTACAAAACCATGGGTAAAGGAATGCACAATTATTGGAAATGAAAACAAACAGGATTCCAGTATAACATGCAACTTACTATTTTTTGTTAAGCTGCTGTGCTTTGGATAGCTTGGCATCATACCATAAAGCAAGGCATTTGATAAAGAATTCAAACTTGAAGCAATGGGCTTACATGATATTGCTAAAGGGATCTCCATCAATATTTTCTTTCTTTGTTTGCCTTCTTTTAGTTGATATGAGGAGGAAGGGCTTCTTTTGCTTTTATGTGGATAAGGTAATGGTGTGCCAACAAAATAGTCATGGTAGGTTTATATTTAGATTTGGTTAAATAATTAAATATATCATTGTATATTATCCATTCAGATATGAGGGGGAGTGTGATGTTTGCGGCTTTTAATGGGAAAGTATTGAATTTTCTAGAGCATAATTAATGATCAGTTGACCCTTTTGAGGCTTAAGATTATGCAAATCTAATAAAATGCAGAATAAAACCAGGAGGGCAGGTGTGGTAGAGAATGGAGGGATAAACTTTAAAGGGGAGGAATTAGCCTGGGCCTCTGCAAACAGTAACGGGAAGGATCATACAGATGAGTTAAAAAATGAGCTTGCCAGTGAGAATCACAGTATTTCATATTGTGGATAATTTTTTTATATACGGTGTAGCCATTTCTTGTTTGTGGAACCTCTGGACTCTTGTATTGTTCCATAGCGTGTTTCCCGTTTCTGGTAACATAGCTTTTTATTTGAATTTGTGGAGTTTGGTTTGCTTTCACTCTCAGAATCCTGTAATAATTAGATCCAGTGGAGGACCGAGATGTTATTGGTGGTGTACATTTAGTCAGGATCTAGCAGAGCTTCGACAGTGCTCGTTGCTTTTTGGATTTCAATCTTCTTGTTTTTCTCTTTTAATGAGATGAGCCTTGGCTCTAGTTGCTTTCTGGCCCTTGATTTAGTTTTGCTCTTGTTTCTTTTTCCACATTTCTTTTATAGTTCCTTTTATCCTAGAGATGCATTAGGAACTCCCTTTAATTAAATCTGTATTCTGACTTTTGTACAGCCCCATTGACATTCTGTTACTTGTGCACATTAACTGTGATCATTTCATTCTATTAATAGGATAGAGAAGATGATTTACATGTTTAGTGTTTTATCATCATCCATTGATTTAGAGTTGGTACAAATCAAGCATTTGATACATAGTAGAAATGTAAAATATTTATGAAGCCCCCGGATGGTTGAGTCATTGCAGCTTTGATAATACAAAATTATAGTAAAGTCAAAACTGAATAGATAATATAAAATTACATAAAAAGTCGAAACTGAATAGATAATATAAAATTACATAAAAAGTCCTATAATTGTATCTCGTGATTCATCTACAATGATCAATTTACTATCAATTCCCTCTACTCTTTTTATGAGCAAAGGTAATGGGCCGTCCTCTAGTAGAGGAAAGCTCCGCGATTGGAGTCGAATGCTTACTAATTAGTGTCTCAATCGTATAGGTACTGATGCTAGCGCCTGACTCTCCTCAATCTCCTTTTCTGTCTGCTGTAGGACATCCTCCCATGCTATTTGTCACCTGCTCCTGCTTATCTTTATCAAATCATTTAGGTGACTTCTCCATAACAGGGCAAGTCTGGCTAGGCACCAAAATGGCAAATCTCTTTAAATGTGGTGCTTCTCCAGCATAATTTATCCATCAAATATATGCAGCAAATAATAGAAAAAGAAATGATTTAAATTGCATTTCCATCTAGTAGTAAATAGGAAAAAAAGAAAACAAATGAAACAAACAAAGCATCCAAACTTGTAATTAAAATTTAAATTGCTTACCTGGCATTGTAGTTTTCCTTCCCTGGACTGCCATTTCAAGGACGAATAATCCAGTGCCCAACCTATACCTCTCCATCTCTCTTGTTATGGTTGAATGGTCAACTGGATTAGGCACCATCCTCTGAAGGTGGAAGTAGTTCTTTGATAGTGTTGCCATAGAAACTAAAATCATTAGTAAGAAAAAATGGGGTTGAGGTAGAACTCTGCTAATGAGTGGGATGATGGAGCAAATATCTGCATTATCTGTTTTTCTTATTCCAACTTACCCTCGACCTCATATGAAGGATGGATATCTTCTTTGGCTCTAATCATCACCTCATATAGGTAGCCTATTGTGTGTTAATCAATTTCAACTAGATGAAGAATCTTTACCAAAGGTTCTCTAACTTTTCATACCTCCTCTACTTTGTCCCAGAAGGAATCTTGGTACACTATTTTAGCAATAGCTTGCCCTTCCTATTTCTTGCTGGATTTATTATCATGCTACTCATCTGAACTAAACATCCTTTTCACCTCCAATATACACCTGAGGATATTGAAGAGAAATGACGATGGCAGCAGAACTTGTGAAGGTAGAAGGCACTGATTCCTTGTTTCCTTTCAATTTTCTCATTAGGCTAAGAACATATGCATGGTTATATAAGAATTTCATGATGTTCTGTGCTGATTCAATCATCCTTGATAGTAAATTTCGCCCATGTCCTCAAGATTTAAATCGATATAATGGGCAGCACATGGAGTCCAAAACAATGTGGGGTGATTCTCCATTAAGTGGCCACATAATTAGATGCATTATCTGTTATGACTTACACAGCATGTTGCACACCTTTCTTTTGGATGAATCCATCCAAAAGTTCATATAACATTGTCGCATATTTAATGTATGCAAATGCATCACTGGATTTAATGAACATTATCATCCTAAAATTCACATGACAGTGTCACAGCTTTAATATATGTAAGTGCATCACTGGATTTAATAAACATTGCTCCCTTGGGACAATTAACCAAGAAAGTTAGGAGGGTCTTGCACTTCTTATCCCTACAACCATAAGACATTATTGGGCACCTTTTGTTTTCCGTGATTGGCCTTTTCCTTTTGAAGGATTGCTCACCTGAACTTGTCATAAGTAGGGCCCTTATATCCTGGGCTAATAACATCAACAACATGAATCATTGCATGGCAGAACGATTTGGCAATGCTAAATGGTATGTTGCTCCATAGGAGATCCTTTCCCTATCAGTTTCTTCCTTCTGTTTTTCAACAATTGATTTGGAGGAAGGTTATGCCCCAGGTCCAGTTGTGGGAACAAAGAAAGGCAATGCCCTTGTACTAGGTGAACCTTTGGAGTCCCTCTCACTTCTGTCCATCCCCAGTATGCCCGTGGTTCTTGCAGTTCTTGCTATTCCTCCAGTTGCAGGTTCAAGTTGCATAGCCTCCTTGGCTTTCTTCCTTTTCTTTCCATTAATAGCTTGATAAGCTCTTTGCATTATTTCTGATGTTGATTGGCTACAGAGTCCAATCTCATGTCCTGGAATTTTTGTAAAGGTGGTATTTCAAATGGCTTATCCATCCATTCATCTCCTTTCCATAAAGCTTACAATTCAGCCTTTGGCAATTTGACCCCTTACGAGGTTTAACATTTTTTTTTTGAGAAATTTCTTAATAGAGTCGTCTTTTTGGCTAAGCTACTGTGCTATGAGGGGTGTATCTAAGTCACCTAGGCCTTGCACCTGGTCTCATCTGCACCCACTTGGGGGTTTTTTGAACCCGGGCCTCTGTGTTAATACAATCACCTCGCTGCTTGCTGCTAGACCACACTCTCATGGGCAGGTTTGACATATTTGCCAGAATGGATTCAAAGCCTTTGTCATGTTGGTGCGGTAATTAATCAAACCTAAGGAAAAAAAACAAATCAACACTATAGAATGGTTATATCAAAACAGACCTAGAAAATCGTTTAACCTCCAAGGAAAAATTGGCAACAAGAGGCAAACACTACACACATTGTGAACCCTTGCATAAATCTTGAAAAAAGAACTAACTACATATTATACCCGAGAATCTGAAAACAGTGGATGGAAATTGATCCCCAGTTCACAAAAGTTTTGTTTATGGTGATGAAATTTCTTGTTTCCTGTTCCTGAAATTCCTGGAAGACAGGGATTGCATCATGCGTTGATTACTTGTATTATGTTTGCACTTTACTTTGAAAATTCGAAGCTATTTTATTACACTATAAGACTGCTATCATGTTAAGCTAGTACTAATTGATGCCAGCCCTATATGTTTTTTGTACAAAACTTGATACTAACTGTTTTATTACATATGCTTTGCTTAATATGTTTTCAGATTTCCATTCAAAGATGTGATGGTGATAATCGGCTTCGTGTTTGCTATTCGGCTTGCAAATCATACAATGCAGCTTGTGGTGCCCGTCTCGACTGTTCTGATAGGACCTTGTTCAGTAGCGAGGAAGCAGGGGAAGGGCTTTGTACAGGTGATGGAGGGAATCGTCCGTGGTGGCAACAAAATTTTAGGATACTTCTAATATTAGGCTTGATAGTTACAACATCTTGTGCAATTCGACATATTTGCCGAAGGTTGTTTCCAACCAATGTAAGCCATGATTTGCAAGGGGCATATGTATCTGTTGATGGTGCCCCAGTACAAATCCATACGTATGAGAGAAACTTGGGCATTCTTGGATCTTTAAGGGCGTCTTTATCCTTGAATATCATGTGGGCTTTTCAATTAATATCAAGGCAATCCGGAAATACATTTATGCACAATTTAAAATTACCATTTTCATCCTCACTGCAACAAAATGAGGATGCCCTTCCATTGTTAGGAAGGTGATGCCCCTTTTTTGAGTGGCACTTGGAGGCTCTGGCAGAGCTTTTCCAGATACAGCATTGTAGCCCATCAAAAGTTTGATTGGGTTTATGCCTGTATAATTATGTTAAAAAATGTCATTGTATTTTGCAAAATGGTCTAATCAAAGATATTGTTCCAAGGCATTTCTCGGTGGGTGATTGGAGAGCATATTTTAGTCTCCTGTAATATTTTGTTTCACTTCTCTGCAGTGCCACATTCCTGTACATTCCCCCATTAAAGAAATGAGGAATATCTAGGATTGAGCAGGTAGGAAGTTTGTAACTTGGATGTATACTATAGATTAATTATCATATATCACCATAATACATTGATATGGAAAATTGCAATGCAGCTAATTCTGAAACATCACTCACAATTCTTATTGCGGAAACTGGAAATCTCAAAATATTTATTGTTCTATATACTAATTATTGTACATCACCACAATACATTGAAATGGAAAATTGCAATGCTGCTAATTCTGAAACATCACACTCACAATTCTTATTGCGGAAACTGAAAATCTCAAAATATTTATTGTTGTATGATCTGTATAGTCCTGGAAGACATTCTGTCATAATCATGTGACAAATCCTGATCATATTATTCTTGGAGCTTTAGCCGGGTTGATGGCTTTAAGATCTTTCTTTGAACATGTCAAGGAAGTTTGTGATGTGAACAATGCTCAAGGGTTAGAATCTCTGCCAGGATTTCGTTAGGCTGATTGTGTAAGCAGTGAAAGGTTCGTCATTACTTTACGTCTTTGACATGATATGATACAATAAAAGCAGCAGGCCAATCAGGGAATATAACATTTTCTGGTGGATTGTGCCTCGTGCAGAAATATTCAGAGGTTCAAAAGCAACACCAATTTTTGTGAAACCCTTAATCCTGAATGCTGACAGAAAATTGAGCTTCTTGAGAAACAAGTTCATCCGAATTTGGCATTTAATTATCACTCCTTTACAAGATATGCTCTGCCCGAGTAAAAGATGAACAGCTCTATACAAGAACACAGCTGCCTCGCATGATCTACAAAGAGGAAATGTAGATTGTACGGAACATTTCCACAATCAAAACCAATTTGAGGATGAACATGCACGTACGATGATATCAGAAGTGGATGAATTTTGCATATGATGATTATACATGAAATATCCAGTATTGATATTAAAAATGATCAACTGGACAACTGATGAACCATGCTACTTTGGCAGGATGGTTTTTTCCCTTTGCCAGATCGGCATGTAATAGTTTTCGAGGACACAGAAATGCTCAATGCATTTAGATAAAATATATATATTACTTCTTAAATTAGGTGAAAGATTCTTATTTTTTAGAACGGAGTCCTTCAATATCATGCACTTTGCATGGCTAATGAAATCCTTGCTACAGAGGGGAAGATCAAATTATCAAGTGACTGTTGGTGGATAAAATTCAATACGAGGTTGCCATACTTGGTTATATGATTAATTTCTGATGTATAACATGATTAATTTCTCAAAAAGATTTGCATACACATTATGATAAAAAAGATGTGTATAGACAAGCACACCCCTAACCACAGGCAAGGGGGTGTGATCGCGTATTTAATAAGGGAGTGCCTGGTTAATGAAATCCTTGCTACAGAGTGGAAGATCAAATTAGCAAGTGACCGTTAGTGGATAAAATTCAATACGAGGTTGCCATACTTAGTTATATGATTAATTTCTGATGTATAACATGATTAATTTCTCAAAAAGATTTGCATACACATTATGATAAAAAAGATGTGTATAGACAAGCACACCCCTAACCAGGCAAGGGGGTGTGATCGCGTATTTAATAAGGGTGTTGGACGATGAAGACGTTTATCTTTTAATCCACACTCGAATAAGCCCCTTTGTCAAGAAATTGATATAATGTAATACTTAATAAATGGAAGTTACCGGGTTTATGATTGTTGTTGGTTCATCTTTTTAGTGATTTTCATGCCTTGTAGGCTCTCGGATTCATAGGGTTATATGGTATGAACTTTGTGGATCCAGTGTAAGTCTTGTAGTCTTCATGAATCATGGATTTCAATCTCACAGTTTAAAACGGTAAACCTGTGGCACAGTGCAAGTCTTGTAATCTTCATGAATCATGGATTTCAATCCCAAAGGGTAAACCTGTGGCCGGAAAGGTGCTGATAGTTGAATGTACAATAATATGCACATACTAATTAATTTGAATTGTGTGGTTTGATCTTAAAATAGATTGAATTGCATGGTGTGATCTTAAATTAGATTATTTATTTTATTTATAATTTGTTTTGAACAGTGTAAAGTAGTATATAGGAAATTATTTATAATTTGTTTTGAACAGTGTAAAGTAGTATATAGGAAATTTAAGTTTATTTCATGTAAGACATGTATCAACTCTTGTCATATTAATAATAATAAAAATAATAAGTTTTTAATCTTATAGTTAGTTACTAAATTGATGTATCAAACTCCCTTATTTGTATTTGTAAGGGGTCTCTTTCATGCAGTGATTTGAATAAGTCATCAAATTTTGTATTATTTTATTGTCAAAACATATAACACTATAATATAAAAAGGTAAAAGATACATAGAACAGAATGATTTGAACGAGTCATAAAATTTTGTACTATTTTGCTTTCAAACTAACATATGACACAATAAAATGTCATGGCTAAGTTTTTAGGTAATTTGAACGAGTCATAGAATTTTGTACTATTTTGTTGTCAAACTAACATATAACACAATAAAATATCAAGGCTAATTTTTTAGGTCTAGATCTTATGTAAATGTATGAGACTCCTTGTGGGGATGCACCTACCCTGCCCTTTGACACAACCAAAAAAAAAGTAAATTGCACTTTGCCAATCTGGTTACACCCTTAAGACATTACATACACATTAAACATTATAGTAATATAATAATATAATATCTGTTAATCCATCCTAATTACACAATTATTATACATGTCTCTTGTGTAATTGTAAGAACATGTGAGTCTATACTGTTTTTAGTTTTATAATCATAATAAATTAAGATGATTAGTTATCTTTTTGTCTTTTGCATATTGTTTTTGTCCAGGTTGCTTTTATTGCTTTTAGTTTATTGTTTTTGTCCAGCTTTTATTGCTTTAGTTTATTGTTTTTGCCCACTAAAAATGAGAGCTGGAAGCTATGGGAAAATTTATTTATACACAAAGTATTTGGATCTACCCATGCGGAATTTTGAAGTTTTTAGGCATCTCATATGCATTTTAGGTGTTGACCAAGGAATTTTGGCTAACAGTGATTCAAAAACTAGAACACAATGTACAGTAATGAAATATATTTCTAGGGCTTTATTGCTAGCAACATGTTGTCAGTGTGCATCGAGGTGTTAGATGCATGTGTAATCAACTTTTTGTCAAGCACTATCGACCACAACATATGACAAACTTAAAAAACCTTCACGATCTCTCATATAGCTCTTTGTTGCACCCCTAAAGAGTGGTGGCTTGGGTGACTCAAGATGGTAATTGGGGCTATGAACATTGTATGAAACTGATTATTTGATCTTTAGAGGGAATGCAACCTGGGAAGGTGCCCTTTGGCAATTGCATTTGCTTAGGGATTATGATAAATTTAGTATTGATAAAGATCAAATGTATCATCTTGAGTACATTATCCTTTGAACTTGGGGAGACTCCTACATATAGCTGGTTCAAGGATTGAAATTGGAATCACAAGAAGCCCTTTGTTCAATATAAGTCCATTGATGGATGCATAAGTTTGAACCCTACCTTGAATATTAGACTCAATAAAAGTTGGTGTCTCTCTTAGTTGTTTACTTGGCTCAACAAACTTCAAAATGTTCCTAGAGTCTAAAAAACCTAAAATTTGCCTTGTCAATCATTACTTGGTTGCCCTGTAGTGGGTTGGTGCTTGCACCATGGCCCTATGGCAATCAACCCGAATTTATGTGCCTGATATGAGATACTTTAAATGCTCAAACACTTGTAGTTTTGTAGGAATTCTGAGGTATCTTTGTGTTGTGTTGCATATTTGTGGTCACTTATCCTTAACTTCATCCACTTAAAGTCAATTTTGTTGGGGCACTAACAACTTTGGATTGTGAATGTTGATGCTACATGGTATTTATTTAGACTAGACATTTATTTCATATTTGGAAACAAGGCAATGATGATTCAAGAATACACTTGCTTTAAGGAATTTTTCTCATGAATACAAAAATGGTAGTTATGAATAATCTTTCTTGAATACACACACTTTAAATATTTTTTCTCGTGAATACAAAATGGTAGTGATGGACAATATTTCCTCACAGATATAGTTATAGTTCTATAAAATTGATTTGACCTTTGGTGGGGAAACCTCATGATCAATAGCCTAGGTCCCATCACATCCATTGCCACTGAGATCACTTGTGTTATCACATCAATGAAAACTAGGGTTTGACCAACATAGAAGACACTAGGTAGGTTGTCAAGTGCAAGTTAGGAGGGAGCAACACCACAATTGGCCACATGGCCACAATGATGACTTCTAAGACATACTTGTGGATGATAAAATCCCATGTATTCCTTTGGCGATACGATAAAGACCTTAGCACAAATATAATGTGTAACATCCCCAACCATCTCAACCTCTGTTGGGCAACGCTACCAAACAACTGTATCTTTTAATTCTCTGCTCTGATACCATTTTGTAACGCCCCCAGCCACCAACCCGCCAGACAACGCCATTGAGACAGACTTCTTTTGCGGAAATATTCACATATAAGACTTAACATGAAATAAAGATAACATCTGATATTCACACACACACACACACACATATATATCTATCTAATGCAATTAAACATACTCATACACTTGTTCATGTAGAAACAACATTAACACATACATGCAACATATATATAGGCATTACTCATCAATTATAACACATGTACAAATACACAACATGTAAATGAACAAAGAAATGGGTACTTATCTTCTAATTGAAGTGCACCAACTATGTGTAGACCTTCCATGAACCTCTCTGCCTTAGACCACACTGTTCATCACTCTCAACAGAGGGTCACTCTCGAGCTGAGACTAAACTCCACCGGGCAAGGGATTCCTAGGCTAGGCATGGACAACAAGAAGTTGCACAGTACAACATGAAGGATTTCCTCTAAGGAGTCATTTACGCCCACAACTCACAGACTATCATTCCCCACATGTCTGTCCCACCCCAGGAGTGTATACCTTCACTGTCCAACAATCCATCGGCTGCTACACTTCCCTTTCCTTGGGCTTCAACAACAGGCCGGATCAAGAATTCTCAGAGCTCTGTGGCTGCTACTGCACTCCCTCTAGGAGAACTCACTTCCTCAACACACTCTCTCACCTGGAGAGAGTTGCTCACATCCCTGACAACCTGCTTCTTCTTTCCACGAGCCTGACAACCCGCTTCTTCACTCCCACTCCTCCACACACGAACATTGTGATGACAACAACAAAATCTGGGCATGGGAAACGTTACAGACAGGGTAAACGTAGGCAATCCCCAAAAGCAGAAGTGTAGCAGGGGTGTTAATTCGGTTATGTTGTAGAGGTTCGGTGTGGTTCAGGAATTCAACAAGGCATACCAGGGTACTCGAGTTTGCTAGGTACGCTGGTGCGGAAATGGCCAAGAGAAGAACCCCCAAAACAATATGACTTCTCACTTATATTTCATTTGCCTGAGCCGACACATGGCACTCATGAAGCACGTTCCTCTCCATTTGGAAGTCGTACCCTCTTTCCAAAGGAACTTATGATATATTCACATACCACTCACAACATTTATAATAATAATATATTATTCTATTGGACTTAAGCTCTTAAGCTTAACCCCTCATTCTAGCCTCTCAGTGCCCTTCCCTTACCCAACCTAGTGGAGCTTAGTCCCCCATAACTCTTTATTCGTGGTCGGTCTACACGCGGCGATGCATTTTTATTAATAATCTGCATAATTACATATACAAAATCAAGCCCACTGGCCTTAGCCTCTAGGCTCTCCAGCCTAATAAACACATAAGCCTACCAACTTATAATACTTGGCTCACTAGCCTGTAAACATCATTACATTCATGAGTACAACTGGGGCTCGGCCTTGGGGTATTACAATCCCCTCCCCTTATTTTTTCACTGTCCTCAGTGCAACTGATTATACAATGTCCACAAGATGTTCAAAATCTTCAAAAAGATGCAGGTATTTTGCGTGCATAGCATCTTCATTCTCCCACGTTGCATCCTCAGGACCATACCAGGTCCACTGGACCTTTACCAACCTTATGGCTCGATTCCAGAGCTGCTTGTTCTTCAGGTCCAGTATGCGCACCGAGTGCACCTGCATAGCGCCTTCTTGCTCTACATGAATCACATTCCAATCAATCACATGATTAAACATCAGGTATATACTTCTTGAGCAATGAGACACGAAATACGTTATGAATAGTCATGCATGCAGGCAATGCAAGCATATAAGCTACTGGTCCAATCCTTTCTAGGATTTGAAACGACCCACAATATCTGGCTGCCAACTTGGAACAATTTCCCAGCTTTAGGGAACTTCTGTTGGCTTTCACCTTCAAGAAAACATGATCACCCACTTTAAACTCCCTATGGGTTTTGCCCTTGTAAGAGTAGTTTTTCTGCCTGTCTTGGAAAACCTTCAAATTCTTCTTAATCTGCAACATTTGCTCTTCCATTTCCTTGAGCAACTCTGACCCAACCACCGCTCTATCAGCTGGGTTGTCCCAACTTACTGGGGTGTTGCACTTTCTGCCATAAAGTGCTTCAAACAGGCTCATCTTAAATGATGCTTGATACCCATTGTTGTAACAAAACTCTACCAAGTGTAGGTAGTTTTCCCATCTAGATGGTTTGTCCATCACATATATTCTTAACATATCTTCTATCACATGATTAACTCTTTCTGTTTGTCCATCAAACTCAGGATGATAGGTTGTGTTGAAGTTCAGATTTGTTTCAAATCCCTTGAATAACCCTTTCTAAAACTTTGAGGTAAACTTTGGGCCTTTGTCAGAAACAATTGTCTTGGGAATACCATGCAATCGTGCTACTTCCCTCATATACATATCAACAACATTGGTTGCCTTGTGAGTAACCTTCATAGGAATGAAATGGGCAGCTTTAGTAAGCTTGTCCACTACCACCATTATTGAATCATGCTGCTTGTTTGTTCTGGGTATTCCTGTGATGAAATCCATTATCACCACCTCCCACTTCCACTCAAGAATGAGTAATGGCTGTAGCAACCTAGCTGGGTGTCTATGCTCAGCATTGACCCTTTGACATTCCATACATCTGGTGATGTACTCTGCAATTTCTTTCTTCATGCATGGCCAATAATATTGGCTCTTGACTGCTGAAACTATTTTATGATATCACGGGTTTCCAACATAAGGCACATTATGCATTTCTTTTAAAATCACACTCCTCCATTCAAGAGAATTGGGTACATAAACTATGCTTTTGTACAAGAGAATTCCATCAATTCCCAATTCATAATCTTCATCTTTCTGCTGCATTTTACCTTGCTGCAATTTAGTTACCAATTCCATGTACTGCAAATCAACTTTTGCAGCCTCAGAAATTTTACCTTTAAGATCCGTCTGATACATGCTAATGGCTGTAGCATGCAGTTCATGCACCCTCCTGCTGAGTGTATCAACCACTTTGTCCTCCTTTCCTTTGATGTGCTTGATATCAAAGTCATATTCATAGAGGAATTCCAACCATCTACTCTGCCTATCATTCAAGGTAGGCTAATCAAACAGGTACTTCAAACCATTATAGTTTGTCCTCAACTCAAACCTCTTTCCCATGAGGTAGTACCTCCATTTCTTTAAGGCCTGCACTCTGGCTGCCAATTCCAAATCATGAGTAGCATAGAGTCTTTCATGCTCTTTCAATTTTCTGGACTCAAAACATATCACAAATCCTTTCTGACTGAGGATTCTACCCAGTCCTTCTTTGCATGCGTCTGTGCAAACCACAAAATCTTCATTTGGATCAACAATATTCAGAATTGGAGCACTGGTTAACAACTGCTTCAATTGTTGGAAGCTCATTTCACATTCTAATGTCCATTGAAACTTCTTCCCTTTCCTGTGCAAGGAAGTGATGGGGTGAAGTATTTTCGAAAACCTTACAATGAACCTTCTGTAGTAGTCAACTAGACCCATGAAGGATCTGACTTTTGTCACATTCTTAGGTTCCGTCCACCCTTTAATGGCCTTAATATTTTCAGGGTCCACAACTATCCCTTCTTCATATATGATATGCCCCAAATAGTGAATTATGTTTTGATAAAATGAGCACTTGCTCAATTTGGCATAAAAATGATGCTCTCTTAGCACTTGCAACACCATCCTCAAATGATGCTCATGTTCTTCTTCTGACTTGGAATATACAAGGATGTCATCCAAAAAAACAATGATAAACTTGTCTAAATATTCTTGGAAAACGCCATTCATTAAGTACATGAAAACAAATGGTGCATTTAATAACCCAAATGGCACCACTGTGAACTCATAATTCCCATACCTTGTCCTGAAGGCGGTCTTGCTGATGTCTTCCTCTTTAATCCTTACCCGATGGTATCCTGACCTGAGATCTATCTTTGAAAATATCCTTGGATCCTTCAACTGATCGAAGAGATCATCAATCTTGGGAGAGGATACTTGTTCTTTATAGTCACTTTGTTCAACTGTCTGAAATCGATGCACAATCTAAATGTCCCATCTTTCTTCTTCACGAACAAGACTGGGGCATCCCAAGGTGACACACTTGGGCGTATGTACCCCTTCTTTAAAAGTTCTTCCAACTGCATTTGCAACTCCTTCAGCTCTGGTGTACTCATTCTGTAAGGAGTCTTTGATACTAGAGCTGCTCCAGGCATTAAATTAATAGAAAAATCAATATCTCTCTTTAGGGGTAGTCCTGGTACCTCCTTGAACACACATTCAAAATATTCCAGGACTGCATGATCCTCCAGATTTGGCACCTTATCCTTAGATGCTTCCTCCATATGGGATGCAAATATTTGACATCCCTTCTTGTAACACTTCTTCAGCTGGATTGCTGAGATTTCTCGAACAATAACTGCCCTGGGAATTCCTTGGACTGCTCTCCGATTTCCTTCCTCATCCAAGCATGTGAATGCCTTGTTATGACAGTCTAATAGGGTATGGTGTTGGTCTAACCAATCCATACCAATTAGGCAATCATATGTTCCCAAAGGCAAGATGTTCAAATTTGCCTTGGTACTCAGTCCATTCATGCCCATTGAACATGATTTAACCAACTCAACAACTTTCCTCTTTGCTCATGTAGCCACCTATACCAACCAAAATTTCTCATGCTTGCTTCTTGGCAAAATATATCTTTCCACAACTTTAGGATCTATGTAACTATGACTAGCTCCCGAGTCTATTAAAATAGTAAGGACATAGTTATTGATCATACCTTCAACTTCAATCACGTGTGATTGAAACTCAACTTGCTTGTTGTCCAGGGATGAATGATCCTTGGTACTCTTCTGCCCATGTCCTCCACTGTTTCTGCTTGCTGAATGTTATGAACAACTCTCACCCTGCCCTTTCTTTGAAGGAAATCTCTATACCTATGATCTCCATTACAACCCTAGCATTTCATAGATTTCTGCCTTGGCCTTTGCCCACCTACTTTATGTTGAAAAGTCAACAAGAAACATGTGTCTAATTTAATTTTCCCTTAAATAAATTGGACAATAAATATTAATCTATTATCTCATAATTACTTGAAATAATTAATTGAAATGACAAATCAGTTAACTGAAATTTGAGTTCAAAGGTTGACTGGTAAGACATGGAGGTGACTTGAAGTTGTAACAGAGTTATAAGTGTAGTTATGAGAGTTGTGAAGTAGTTTAACTCAGTTAAGTGAGTTAATCCCAGTTGTGCTAGTTGTAACTAAACTTACACTAGTGAGAGTTCAGTAAATTAATTATTAATTAATCCACAATCAGTGAACTCACATGCAACTGAAGATTCACCACGGTTAACTACATGCATGTCAGATCCAGTGGGGACCTAGTTGAGATAACAGGTAAAAGGGATAGTTTGGCTATTAGTTGTGATTTGAGTGAAGTACACTCATGCAATCACACATACAGTGGATATGCTCACGAGCATGTGAAAACTAGGCAATTCAAATTCATTGTGAGAATTCTATTACAGGGATTGCGTAGAGGAGGCAAGCTGTCTGAAGACAGAATATTGGCACATGAATTTGTCAATTTTTGTATGATAGTGTGAGATGATTGTATTGTACTGGGAGCTCTTGGATTAGAGTTTTGTATGTGATTGTTTCATGATCCATGATATACATAATAAATGATAGTGGGGTTTTTAGCTTCATGCTTTCCCTGTAAAAATTGTGTTATGTGTTCTTGATATTTCACTTTGTGATCGTGGTTTAATTTCAGCAAGAATATTAGTAGAAACGATTCTGTATATAACAATGGTATATAATTTTTAGATCATGAGAATCACAGGAAATACATTAATTGTATTAAAATTTCTACATGGTATCAGAGCCACGGAGCCACGAAAGTGAGATGCGAAAATAATAGTATTTTCGCAGGTCTCGCCTCTGGCAAGGTGCGACGACATAGTACTTAAAACTTCACACATTTATGAGAGCACAAATTTTCGCACCCTACTCAAAGGAGAGGTGCGAACCTCCCTTAGGATTTTCGTAGGCTTCTCAAAGGAGAAGTGCGAACCTCCCTCACCCCACTGTGCATTACATTGCGAACTCCCTCAATATTTTCAGAGGCTGTACACTGGTGAGGTGCGAACTTCCCTCAGGCTAGTAACTGGTCAGGTGCGAACCTCCCAGGGCAAGAAGGATTGTAGCAGTTGAGTTTGTGGTTGGATAAAATTCAAATTTGCAGAAGGAATTTCTTGGCGCTACAGTTGATTCAAGATCAAAATGGCTTTCAATGGCTTGAGGTTGGAGTATGCACTCGAGGGCAGCTCGAACTACATTGCTTGGAAGGAGAGGATGGATGCAGTACTTGAAGACAATGGCTTGAAGGATTTCATTGACGAAGATGTTCCTAAGCTAGTTGCTACAGACACTGCAAATCTTGATGCATGGTAAAAGAAAGTGGAAAAGGCGAGGAGGATTCTGTTGGAGGGAGTACGAGACCACATTGTCTCAAGTCTCCATGGGAAAGCCACACCACATGCAATGTGGAAGGTTTTGAATGATCTGTTCCAAAACAACAACGACCATAGGAAATTGGCGCTCAAAGATAAACTCAGGAAGATCAAGATGGAGAAGGGCGACTCCATTCCAAAATATCTCATGAAGTTTGTCCAATGTCGGGATGAGCTTGGAAGTGTGGGAATAATAGTCACTGATGATGATTTGGTGAGCTTGGCACTCCTAGGACTTCCCAAGAGTTGGCACAGTTATAAAGACTCTGTCAATGGAAGGGAAAAATTGCTAGATTGGGAACAACTATGGTCGGATCTAGTGCATGAGGAGTTCATGCGGAACACCAGAGATGGATCTTCATCAAAGCGTGATGATGAAGAGGATTGTGCTTTGGCTGCTAAGGAAAGGAAAGAAAAGGGGAATAAATTCCATTCAAAATTTGAGTCTAAAGTCAAGAAGCTGGATTTGTCCAAAGTGAAGTGTTTTCACTGTCACAAACATGGGCATCTCGCTACTAACTGTCCACAGAAGAGGAAGAACAAGACAGTTGCTGGAGCTGCAACTGGTGAGGTTCTTGTCTCGCAATTTGAACTTGAATTCTTTTTGATCGCATGCATGGATTCAAGTGCATCGGGATCGGTGTGGTATTTGGATATTGGCACTTCCTTTCACATGACGGGAGATAAAGAGTCTTTCAGTGACTTGGAGGAGAAAGATCTCAGAATGCATATTGAGATGGGCAACGATGGATGATACAATGCGACTGGTATTGGTACCATTACCTTTCAGAGGGAGTTAGGTAAACCATTTCAATTGAAAAATGTTATGCATGTTCCAGGTCTAAATAAAAACCTGGTCTCAGTGGCAATGTTGGAGGACAAAGGCTATGATGTTGTTTTTAGCGGTGGAAAAACTTTTCTGCGACATAAAGCAATGGGTCAAGTCAAGAATATAGGGATTCGAGTTAAGAATATCTATATGTTGGAAGTAGATGGCTGCGCTTCCATGATGAGCAAGGCAAAAAAAGTGGTGAGCTGGGATGAGGGTGAATTATGGCACAAGCGATTGGGCCATATTCATCATGGAGCCTTGAAGATCATGCAACAAATATCTATTGGACTTCCAAGGGGAACACTTTCTCAGTTAGACCAGTGCAAGGGGTGCACCCTGGGGAAGTATGTAAAGTCCACCTTTCATGAAAAGGAGAACCGTGCTTCGGTAATCCTGGAGAGAGTTCAAACAGATGTATGTGGACCATTCTCGGTTGCTTCAACAAAAAAACATAGGTATTATGTTATTTTTTTTGATGAATTTTCTCGTAAATGCTGGATTCTCTTCATGCAGAAGAAGGATCAAACATTTTCAAAGTTCTGTGAGTTTAAAGCATTGGTGGAGAAAGAGTCGGGGAAGCAAGTGAAATCTCTAAGGAGCGATAATGGTGGAGAATACATCTCTAACGAATTCAAAGACTTCTGTAGTAGAGAAGGAATTCGAAGAGAACTCATAGTGCCTCATAACCCACAACAAAATGGGGTCACGGAGAGAAAGAACAGAACGATCGTAGGTGCTGCACGAGCGATGTTGCATGATCATGGCCTACCAATGCATTTGTGGGCATAAGCATGAAATACTGTGGTTTATGTGCAAAACCATTGTCCTCATAGAATACTTGGCATGAGTACACCTGAAGAAGCTTTCACTGGTAAGAAAACTGATGTTTCTCATTTTAAAATTTTTGGTTCATTTGTTTATGTGCATGTGACCAAGGATTCCAGGAAGAAGCTGGAACCAACTGCTGAAGTTGGGATATTTGTGGGGTACACAGAAACACCCCAAAATTATCGTGCGTATTTTCCTAACAGTAAGATGGTAGTTATGCGACGGGATATAAAATTCGATGAAGGGAAAGCCATGCGGTTGTCGCTTGAGAGGGAGCTAGACTTGCATGCAGAAGAGGAACTGCTGGTTCCCAAATATGAGTCTCAAGATGTGGATCAACCACATGAGGAGGTTCATGGAGTGGAGGAAACCACTCAAGCAGAGTGATCCATCAGAAATGGCAGAAAGCGCAACACGAAAGCTGACAGATTGAGACTAGATGCTGCATAGAATCTAGGAGCACCTACTTCACAGCGCAGACATAGACAGTCTCCTGATCGATTTACTTGATACATGGCTCTCATGAGTAAATGTATTGTGACTGAACCATTTTTCTTTCAGGAAGTAGTGAAGGATCCCACTTGGGTTGATGCTATGGTAGAAGAGTATGACTCCATTGTAAAAAATAGTGCATGGGAAATTGTCCCAAGACCAGTCGACAAATCCATGGTAGGTTTGAGATGGATCTACAAGGTAAAAAAAGCTGCTGATGGGAGTGTGGAGAAATACAAGGCCAAGTTTGTGGCCCGAGGATTCTCACAGATCGAGGGGATAGATTATGATGAGACCTTTGCATCTGTCGCAAGGTACTCTTCCATAAGATCCATGCTTGCACTCTTCGCGCAGATGGGTTGGCGCATTCATCAGATGGATGTAAAAATTGCATTTCTCAATGGGATCATTGAGGAAGAAGTGTACATTGAACAACTAGAAGGTTTTGAGACCTTTGACAGGGATTCACATGTGTGCAGACTCAAGAGAGCACTGTATGGGCTGAAGCAAGCACCCCATGCTTGGTACACTCGGATATGTTAATATTATGGTAGTTGCGGGAGGTATTTACCTCCACGTGTGAAGCTGACGAGAATAAAAGACTCCGAAAAGCAAGAGAAAACCCTAATGAGTTGGATAATAACCCTAGAAGTCTTGTCGGCTCAAGAAGATAATTTATATTAGGTTATTAGCCTCCAAAAGAAGAAGTCGGCTAGAAATAATAATAATATACTGAACAGACACATATCTAGAAGGAGAAGTCGGCCCCAACAA